>CM076582.1:586141975-586339600 GCA_034641835.2 Pinus albicaulis | reverse complement strand
TTTGACATAAAAATAATCAGTTTTCCTCTAATTTGTTGTTGTTTTTTGCACCACTTTCCAACAGATTTGTCCTTTAGATCCCTATCCCTCCTGAACTTAGATCCATTGGCTATTTTGGTTTGTTTTGATTAGTTTTTTACTTTCCTACAGACTAGTTGTTGAGAGGCCCACCTCCTTGGGTTTAGATTATTGCATTATTAGCTATTTATTTTTCTGTTTTTGCAGGCTTATATACTGTCATTTGCAGGTTTATTTACAGCTATACAACACACTTTTTCTTTTTCTCTACAAACGTCTAGGTTTAAAAATTAAAATTTACACACTTTACACACACACCCTAAGCGAAAAAGGGCTTGGTTAACACCGCCAGGCAAAGACTCTAAAACATTGAAATCAATTGATCCTGCACCTCTCTGCCCTTATTTCGACATTGTAATCAGTTGATATTGCACCTCCCTGCCCTTGTCGGTCTCTTTTTCCTTTGTGCCGTGTTTGTGTCATCATCATTGCACCACCAAAGTGTTTATCTCGAAGACTTCTTGGCCTTCATCCTCAGTTTCTGGTAGGAAGACTTACTCCTCCGCGTAGGATTCGAGTTAGTCCTCCACTGATTCCACACTCCGACTCTTCTTCTGGTCCTTTGGGTTCTCCTTGTTGTTCCGCCTTCGGTTATCCCCCTGTCACCTTCACCATGTCTGGTGCAGGACCTAATGTTGGTGGTAACCCCAGCCCTCATGCTAGGAATACCACTAGTGGGACCGCAACGGACACTACCCTGGCTGCGCCCTTGCTCCCCTTCATGGCAGGCCTCAACCTCCCCGATTTTGACCAGTTGATAAATGACCCTATACACCATGACGCTAGTTGGCCTGCTATGTCGATGAAGCTCCCTTCCGACATCCCAAAGTTTGAAGGCCTTGCTGGAGAAGATCCTACAAATCATGTTCGAACTTTCCACATGTGGTGTTCGTCTAACTCCATTACCGATGATTCTGTCCGTCTTCGGTTGTTCCAACGTATGCTTACAGGTGAAGCTTCTAAGTGGTATGTTGATCAGGCCCCTTCCTCTCATACCACCTTTGCGACTATTTCCCGGGATTTTTTTTCTTACTTCCAGCTCCCCCTTCGTTATGACACTGGTACCGAACTCTTGACTTCTTTCCGTCAATCGTATGCGACCCACCTATCCGACCATATCCAGGAATGGCAGAGAATAAAGAGCCTATGTCGAGCCCCTACCTTCGAAGACCGTGTCTACATGGACTAATTCCTTAGATCTCTTTTTCCACCTATCGAGAAAGGTGTCACATTGCACTTTCCTCAAACCAAAGAAGGCACTCTCCAAATTGCATTAAAATATGACCTGATCTACGCTCAGTCAGGTTTTGTTTATACCGTCCTACCTGATCTTCCCAGACCCGGAGGTGCCAATGCACCGGGGGCATATCACGCCGCCGACGGTATCATTGGAGCTCTCTCTAATCCATACGCTCAACCTCCCATGGGCTATGGTTTTCCTCAGGGGGGGCCAACACCTCCTGCACTTTTCCCCCTCCTGGTAGCACGTATCCAGGATACAACATGCCTCCTCTTTTTTCCCAACCTCCTATTTACCACACTGTTACCCAAACTCCTTATTATTCGTATCCATAGCCTGGTGCTCCAGCTCCTCCAGCATTAGCACCACCTCTTCCCTTGCCTTCTCAACCCCCGCAACAGCAACCACCGCCCCCTCAAGGGCAGGTGAATGCACAACAAGGCGCGACTAATCCTCCTCCCTCCAAAAAGAAGAGGAAAGGCACTCAAAATCTGTCTTCTCTTGGTAATCCTAGACCTAATCCTCAAAATAATGCTCCTAACACTACTAACCAGTAATAGGGCACCCAGCCCAAGCAAGACAGGCCTGTTCACATGAACAAGCCTTGTTCTTGTTGTGGTGTTTACGGTCATTACACACATGATTTTCCTCTTTTACCACAGATGTGGCAACTGTGGGAGTCTCAAGCAACATTGCGAGGACAGCAAGCCTCCCCTTCCGTCCCTCCTATTGTTGCACCTATTCAACCGGCTATGCTTACTAATCCTTTCCCTCAGCAAGGATTTGTGGCTACCCAACCACCTGAAGGTCAGGTGGCCACTCAACCTCTTCCATCTAGTACCTCTGATTACCAGATTCTCATGATGAACTCTGATCAACCTCTAACCATAGACATCAATCTTTAGACTCGGTCACGTCAGTATAACAAGCCTCCTACTACGTTTGTCCCCGAGCTGCCTCCTTCGGTCTCTACAAGGCCTCTTTCGACACCTAATGGTCCCCTGCAGATACCTCAGCCTAAGGCAGAGGTTCATACCAGGATCCCTAATGGACCACTACGCTTAAATGTTGCTTCCAGAAAAGCTTCCCATTCGTATAGCATAGTAGATGATTTGGCACAATCTCCTGCTGCCATTTCAACGCTGGAACTCCTCCAGTCTTGCCCTTCACAATGAAAAGCTCTACTATCTGCCATGGGTGTTGTAGATCCTTCCGACGATCGATTGATTGTCTTTTATTTTTACTGGTCAGAACATCGTCCTCTCCCTGCTTCCGTCGCCTTCCAAATCCCTGTCAAGATCCAGAACTCCAACGTTTCCCGGTGCATTAGTGATGAGGGGGCATCCACCTGTGTGATGTCCCCTTCGGTTTGGAAGCAACTCAGATCACCTGAGTTTGATCCTTCCACGATCACTCTCCGAGCGTGGGATGGCCATGCCTCCCGTCCCATTGGCTTATTCTGCAATTTTCCTATTACTCTTGCGGGCAAGACTGTTTGCGTTGACGTAGAAGTCATAGATGCCCCCTTAGATTACAACATTCTATTGGGTCGTAGCTACACTTATGTGATGTCTTTTGTCCCTTTCGCAGTCCACCACAAGATGTCCTTCCCTCATAACGGAAAGACAGTCACCATTGAACAATTGACATATTACGAACCGAAGTCTCAGACCTCCCCTGAGTCCACCATCTCTTCAATGGCCAACAAGAAAATCGTCGATCCTTTGACCAGTGTCTCACCCGGAGTCTACAAAGATTCCTCATTGCTTGGTACTTTCCCTGGTCTTCCTCCTTCTGTCTCTGATCCCAACTCATCGAATGTTTACATGATGCAATTGTCTCGGGCTTCTCTCAAGTGGCTCGCCTCGGCTAGTCAGCAGCCTCCTCGCCCTCCGCAGCCTACTCCTAGCCCTTCGATTCAGACTTTTGGACCTCCTCCTCTTGGCCCTTTAGCTAGTATCCATGAGCCTCTCTACCCTCCTGGAACAATTCCTCCAGGCCTTAGCCGTTTAGCAGCCATCCCACCTGGACATTACCCCTACGGTCAGATACCGTTCCTAGCTCCCCCACCAGGAGTTTATACGGCACCTGTCATGGCCACCCTCTCTCTTCCTAACTTGACCCTTGGGATTCCTGGCTAGTACCTTGATCCTCCAGCCGCTACCCCGCTTGGTTAGCGCAAACCTTATCTTGCTTTGACCCTGGTTCAACCGGTCTCCATGACTTCTCCCATTGCAACAGTGCCTCAACCACCTCAACAGGAACCACCTCCTGTTGTGACTGCTTCAGGTAAGAAGGGAAAATCTCACAAGAGGGCCTCCAAGGACAAGGCTGCCTCGACAGACCTTGCACCTCCCCCGCCCACAAATCCCTGTGCTTTGTGTGATGTCGTTGGCCATGCCACAAATAACTGTCCTGAACTACCCCATATCAATCCCATGGTTAAAGTTGTGTTCCCTGAGTCTACGGTCCCTGAAGCCTCTGTTTCTTCCTCGACTGTAGCCAAGAATCCTAAAACTATTCACACCAACAAACCTTGTGCTTTGTGTGAACTCCATGGCCATTATTCCCACCATTGTCCCCGCCTTACGCATTACCGCGCATCTTTAGAGGTAGTTCAGGAATATGAGATTGAACAGAACCAATCCGCTTCTCCCATACTTGCGCAATATGCTGCAGGCTAGATTGAGGATTTATCCGATCCTATTGACATTCCCCCTCCTAATGTTGAGATGACGGAGCATGCGGCCACTATCCTCTACTTATCATCATCCATGAGACCCTTGGCAGAAGCTCCCTCTGAATCTTCTCCTGTTGTTTCGCTTGACCTCCCTTCAGAGATCACCCTAGGCTCAACATCAGTAGATCCCTTATCTGCTTGTTCTTACATCATCCCCTATGACGATGCGCATGTGAACCTTTCTTCTCATGATGATGAGTCAGGTAGCTTCGCTGCATCATGTGGTCTCCCTTCCTCCAGTCACTCCATCTTCTATTGTGATGATGACATCATGGAAGCCATGTCCACCCCTGATTTCATCTTCCCCGCCCATTAGCAGGATGGCACCATCCGTGCCTATGGTGAATTTCGCAGCCTGAGCACAAGCTACACCTCCGGTAGCTCCCACACTTCACCTCACCGTCGGCGTATGAGTAGTAGACATCCTACCCAGTTCACTCTCTCTCGCAGAGTACATATGATTTCTACTTTGCACTCAGTTGCCAACATTGTTCATCATCCTCCCATTTATTGGCTTGTGGCACCTTTCAGGTGGACCTCCCGTCCACACCTTATATTGGTTTCGGTGATGGTGCAAGTCGCTACTCCCAAAATCTAGCCTTAGCATGTTGGGCCATTTTTACCCCATTGCATTCGCTTGTTCTCTCGAATGGTGTATGCATTGGTACTGCTACCAATAATCAGGCCAAATATGATGCAGTTCGAGGTTTATTAGCCGATGCCCTTTCACATCGCATCCTCCACCTTCATGTCTGTTTAGATTCCCTGCTTCTTTTCATGAAATTGAATGGTGTCTATCGGGTGCATAATCCTATCCTTTTTAGAAGATATTTACGAGTGAAGTTTTTGATGCGTGAATTTGAAATCATTACATTCAGTCATGTACCTAGAGCACAAAATCATTATGTAGATAGCATTGCAAACCATATTCTAGATTGGAATTTAGCACACGCATTTAATACAAGACAATAACATAAAAATATCAAAACGATGCATATCCATAATATGTGTCGTATAAAATGTTTTAGAGTCCATCCACCTTGATACATATGACATGCCCATAGCATGTTACAAAACTCAAAACTGGGGGCACCACCTGCCCCTATACACTAATCACTATCTAGAGGATCTTGAGCCAATGGCTCTGCTCCCGTAGCTCGTAGATCATGCATACCTTGTCTGATCATCGCCATGTGCTGCATGACCCCTCACCACTCCGAGGGTAGACTAATACATGACTCTATGTACTGGTCCTCTAAGTCTTGCCAGCCGCGCTCTGAAACACCAGTTAGAAGCCTCGCACATCTACAATGGATGTCCTCCAGGATGGATGTTGCATCCTCATTTTGTTGCGCCCTCGGTCCACTAGATCCTACGGTCCTCGATACTGCAGGTCATCCCATATACCCGATCAGTTTTACCGGTGTTGTATCTGCATACCAAAAGTGAAAGAATCAGTACCACATACAATATTCTAGAACTTTACATGCACATAAAAGATTAGCAATTTTTCACTTACCATCAGGCCCCCATATTCAACCAGGCGGCAGTGGCAGATCTGGGTCCCCATTATAACTCATCCCACTATAGGGATAGTCATCTATATACAGTGGCATCTGATCCCAATGAACAAAGAACTCAGGTTGGAATACCCGTCCAACCACCCCACCTCCTCCTCTACACAGTATTCGCCCCCACTGGCGCATCCTAGGCTCTCTCGGGCCCCCATATTATAGTTGTATGCAAGGTCGAAGTGTCAGGATCTTCTCAAAGAAGAATGAGCACAAAACTGTACCATATGCACAGTCATGGTTCACTTGCTGCTTGCATAGAAACAACTGTCGTTTCAACGATGACAGCATCATCTGGGCCCACCCATAGTAGGTCCCACTCAAAACTCTCTCCACAAGCATCATCTGCCCTCCGGTGATGTAGTGGAGTGCCTAGTTGCCCAAGATCCGCAGCACCACTGCAGCCACAACACGGGTCTCTAACCTCTCCAAATCCCTGATGGGTATCCGAGTCCCCTTGACTTGGAGACTTGGTCGACAATAGCGCTCTACAAACTCTATGATATTCCACCCCCGTGGTAACACTGGCTGAGTATTCCCTACCATCCCAAGTGATGGGAGACCAGTCAGGAAATATATATCCTAGACCGTCAACTCGATCTGGTGCCCCTGCACTGTAAAGACCTCATGGTCCAGATCCCAATAGCTGACAATCCGGGCCAATAAGGGCTCTCTAGCTCTCATCAAAGGGTTCTCCACAAACTTCAGAACCCCATACCTAGCCAATGCACTGCAGACACCTTGATCTTCCCAGATCTCTGACCGTAATTTGCCCAGGTCTCTCTCTCTCTAGTTGATCCGTAATTCTGCCATATCTACAAAAAACCATCATATTTGTCAGTGTAAAGATAGAAAATATTGTATCTCATCTTAAAAACCTAGTTCTCAGCCAAAAAATAGCACAAAAAAACCCCTCCCTGACAGGTCACACTTTTCAGGCCCAAACCTGGGATAGGTCGCAGTTTTTTGCTCAAAACTTGCTACATGGGTCACACTTTTTTCCCCAAAAAGTGTGACCCGTTCGTGAAGAGGAGTAGGGGCCTGTTCTTGAGCCCTGAGGACCTAATATGAACTTTCAATCCACTGAAAAGAAAGAGTAAGGTTAGGCCTCTTACCTGCAACTGACGGATCTCAATTCCAACGGTTATTTTGTCCGCTACGGTCGCCGCAAGATTTAGGGTCTTCTCTCCTCTCTACATTCACCATAGCTCCACATGCAAATGAGTGAATTTGGAGGGGAAAAGCCTTATTAAAAGAGAAACCCCTGATTTTTCTTTCGCCTGTTGTGGCCAAACCATAGCTCAGTTTTCCAAATCGTCTGTACCATTGGAAAGCTCTCACTGAGCCCTCAAATGTGTATCTATTAGTTTTTCCTGATTTGATACTTCATCGGGAAACATTTTTTCCAAGAAGGGTCACTTCACCACTCCTCAAAATCGAATTTCTTCACTTGCCACACTTGTACTTGGGGGCACCCCTTTGCCTTCATACTTGTCCATGCTTATGTCGATATTTGTCGTGAGTAACCATCATGTACTCATGTTTTTATGGTCACCATTAGACCTTTTTTCTATGTGGCAGCACCATTGAGTCGCCCTTGTTTAGAGCATCCGAGTTGAGTCATTATTGCATTCATGGAGTCTATCCCGAGTTCCTTTGTATCCCATTATAGTCCTCCATCCTTCATTGCTTGATTCCTCTCTCATGTTGCACTTTATGGCCTTCAGTCCCAATGTCCCCTATCCCTCATGATATTGTGTCAGTTGCTACTAGGTCATCCATGCCCTTTATGCTCTAAAAAAAGGAAGTCGTCCGTCTGCTACTCAGTACCCCCCATTTCATCATCATCCCTGGTGTCAGTCTGTCAGTCGCTCTACTATTTTCTCTCGTGCCTTAGCTGAGGATCCCTTATTGCCTCACCTATGGCGGACCTCCTTTTGTCAACATCATCTCATTCATTCCAGAAGACAAGTCTAGAGGGTGGTGTACCTTGGTTCTAGCTTCCACTCTTGTTCAGTGCCTCGGATCAGGCAAAGGGACTCCTTATTGCTCTTTGAATTGATTGTTTCTCAGCTCCAGCTCCTTTCAACATGATCGAGATCTGTATACTTGATGGTCCAGTGATGCAGCAATTGATATCAGGGATTCCCTGGTGTGTGTGAGATGTCTCAGCCCTCATGAGGGGGTGGCCCTACAGGTAGCCCCCCATGTGCCTGGATGATCTCTTCCTTTCAGCCTGTGATGCAACTCCATAGATTTGATGATGTTGGCCTCAGCCGCTTGCAGCGCCTTTTTTATTGCATGTATCAGTCAAATTTTCAAATCCCTTTCTTGTTTACAGGGGCATCTGGGTTGTATTTATATCTCATGTGCTCATATATTATTGTATAAGTCCTGGCTATTAGCCCAAGCACAATATGTATGTGGGATTCATTATCATGTTGTTTATCTGGCTCATGTTTATGCCAGCATGTACTATATTGTTTAGTCCCTTGTTTACTGGACGCCTTATTCTTTGTACTTTGTCTCGATGGGCATAGGTATGCCTCCCCCGCCACCTATAGCACAGGTAATCACTCATAAAAGAGATTTGCCGCACTTCTGAGTCTCGCCTCCTCAGGGTCTAGTCCTTATACTTCTCTCTCTTTGACTTCCCCTTCAGTGTCTAGTGATTGAGTTCTTACAACGTACTTCGGTCATACAATTAGCTCCTAACGCTCGCATGTTGGGGGGCAATCTATTACACCATTTTTTGGTCATCTAACCTATTATCATTAGATGGACCCAAGTACACCATGTAAGACCAATTTTACCCTAAGTAAAATTGCTTTCACTATGAAAATAACTTAGTAAACCACCTTTATTAAGTTGTTTATGGTCTAAACAAGAAACCCCATGAGGAAATATTAAATAAATCTACGTTTGTTTGATTTTAGTTAAATAGCAGTTTAATTAATGTTCCTAGTTATATTTAACCCAAAACAAAGAAATTAATTAGATAAATTATTATTTATCTTATTATTTTCTAAGAATAATTATTTAAACCTTATTTAAATAATATTATTTGTTAAATATGACTAAATCACCTTTAAATAATTAAATAAATCATTATTTATTTGATTATTACTCAACCACATCCTTAAAATGATAAATAAATCATTTATTTATTTATTATTTACGAATAAAGGGATTTGACCCAAGTCAAATTCCTTTTCCCTCCAACAAATATAATAAAATATTCCATAAAAGTTAGATCTTGATTTGGTTAATAATATTTTAATTATGCACCAATATCTAGACTAACACAATATTTTGTTATAAATAGAAGGGTTTTCCCATTCATTTACCAGCTTTTGTTGCCTAAAGATCACTCTGGATCTATACTTTTGGTCTGACTATTGATCCACCATCATAGTCATATTTTGCTACCATTTTTTTTTGGGTTTTCTACACCATCAAGAGAGAGGAGTTTTAGATCTAAAGTGCTGAGGACTTACAAGAACCCATCCCATTGAGGAGAACTGGTAACACCCTTAAGGAAAATGCACTTATAGTGGTGAATTTTATATGATGAGATATTAGATATATAGACTATTGAGTAATGCATTCCTTAAAATGATATTTATATTCCTTAAGAAGAGAATGCATGCTCAAAATGGAAATTACTTGTTTTCTGCGTGAAAACAATGCATGTTGTAAAATGGATGTCGTAGAGTGAAAAATACATGCCTTGTGTTAAGATTTGCATGATATCAATGCTCAAAATGGAAATTATTTGTTTTCTGCGTGAAAACAATGCATGTTGTAAAATGGATGTCGTAGAGTGAAAAATGCATGCCTTGTGTTAACATTTGCATGATTTTAAGTTCCTGAAATCATAATTTTAGATAAAATTCATATCTTTACATGAATTATGCACATTTGTCCTTATGAAATATCATGAAAACAAGGAATTGAGTAAAATACATGTTCCGTGGAGAAAAAATGCACGCCCTCAAGTGAAAACACATGTTGAATGAATGGAATGGTTTTGCATGCTTAGGAAGAATACACACGTGTTGATAATAATAATAAATGCATGCTTTCTCTATAAAAATGCAGGTCATTGACATAATGTGCAAACCTATAATGGTGTAAAACCTGACTCATTCTTCAATATTCATATGAATGGTTTTCATTGGAAGAAGATTTGAAACAATCATGGTATTCAAGTTTTATAAATCTATGATGGCATAAACCCTAAAAGGTTCTTCCTTATACCATATGTCTTGTTACATTTATAACTTTGAAATTCTTTAAAAGTTTCTTTTTTAATTTTTTCAACTTTATAAAAAAAGCATATCAATGTAAAGAGCTTCATGTTTTGGTTTACCTATCACACAAGAATATATAGTTGTACACAATCTGCTTCCAGTGAAAGAGTAGTTTTCCAAGAAAAATTTCCAAAACATTATAAGCTTTTGAATCTTATGATAAATGTTTTGTTTAAAAACATTTAGTGGACAAAATGTATCAATTTCACTTTGGTATGGCTTGATATCAATGCATTAAAATGTGTTTGATAGAGAGTCTTGATTATATGGATAAATTCAATTGTGACATTGGAAATTACTACGTAATTATTGAAAATTTGTTATATATTATCCTTGTTCCCCAATACTGATAAAGTTGAGTTTAATTGTTTGGATGTAAGAACATGCTTCTTTGTGAATATACAAGGCTAATTGACATTTTGGTTTGTATAGCTACAAGAAATATCATGAGTTACATGGTAGTATAAAAGTTGTACATCTTCATATACCTTTGATTGTGCAATTATAAATTTAAACTTTGATGTAAAAAAGGACCAAAATTTGTGTTGTAGGGCAAAGAGTGAAAATTGTGAATGGTTTTCATTGGAAAAAGATTTGAAACAATCATGGTATTCAAGTTTTATAACTCTGTGATGGCATAAACCCTAAAAGGTTCTTCCTTATACCATATGTCTTGTTACATTTATAACTTTGAAATTCTTTAAAAGTTTCTTTTTTAATTTTTTCAACTTTATAAAAAAAGCATATCAATGTAAAGAGCTTCATGTTTTGGTTTACCTATCACACAAGAATATATAGTTGTACACAATCTGCTTCCAGTGAAAGAGTAGTTTTCCAAGAAAACTTTCCAAAACATTATAAGCTTTTGAATCTTATGATAAATGTTTTGTTTAAAAACATTTAGTGGACAAAATGTATCAATTTCACTTTGGTATGGCTTGATATCAATGCATTAAAATGTGTTTGATAGAGAGTCTTGATTATATGGATAAATTCAATTATGACATTGGAAATTACTACGTAATTATTGAAAATTTGTTATATATTATCCTTGTTCCCCAATACTGATAAAGTTGAGTTTAATTGTTTGGATGTAAGAACATGCTTCTTTGTGAATATACAAGGCTAATTGACATTTTGGTTTGTATAGCTACAAGAAATATCATGAGTTACATGGTAGCATAAAAGTTGTACATCTTCATATACCTTTGATTGTGCAATTATAAATTTAAACTTTGATGTAAAAAAGGACCAAAATTTGTGTTGTAGGGCAAAGAGTGAAAATTGTTAAATTTTCCTTCTAAAAATCCATGCAACTCAAGGAAAATGCACTTTTAACGGTGAATTTTATATTAGGAGATATTATATATATAGGCTATATAGTAATGGATTCCTTAAAATGATATGTATATTCCTTAAGAAGAAAATGCATGCTCAAAATGGAAATTATTTGTTTTTTTGCATGAAAGCAGGGCAATTGTAAAATGGACGTCGTAGAGTGAAAAATGCATGCCTTGTGTTAGTATTTGCATGATAAGTTCTTGAAATCGTAATGTTAGATAAAATCCATATCTTTACATGAATTATGCACATTTTTCCTAATGAAATATCATGAAAACAAGGCATTGTGTAAAATACATGCTCTGATGAGAAAAAATGCATGGCCTTAAGTGAAAACACACGTTGAATTAATGGAATGGTTTTTGTGCATGCTTAGGACATGTTGATAATAATAATCGTGTGCTTTCTCTATAAAAATGCATGTCATTGACATAACGTGCAAACCTATAATGGTGTAAACCCTGACTCATTCTTCATTATTCATATTAATGGTTTTCATTGGAAGAAGATTTAAAACAATCATGGTCTTCAAGTTTTATAACGCTATGATGGAATAAGCCCTAAATGGTTCTTTGACATTTATTGTAACCATATTTTGACATTTATTGTAAGCATTTGAGAATTGATGATATTTTCTCTCAGTCAGATTCTTTTTAACTGAAGCCATAAGTGTCTTTTTTTCCTAATGGAAGTACGTATAAATTGTTAGTCTTTTTGGTTTGTTGACTTTGAAATTAAAATTAGTAATTAGATCAACGTCATGTTGGAAATAAAAATGCATTGAAAATTTGTCGTAGTCTAATTGTTTTATGTTTTTGAAGTTTTGCGGGCATATATTTTGGTCAAATTTTCCTGAAATGTGGGAAGGATTTGTTAGATTCATAGGTTTGAGTTGTGAACTCTACACAATATGAGCGCCCCAGATGTTTTTCAAGATGTCGAATCCATTTATTCATTCAAAAATGCATTTTAAACAACAAAAAGTCATTTTGGCCAAAAACTCCAAGACGTAGAATAGCTAGACATTGTGTCTAAAACTCCAAGATGTAGAATAGCTAGACAATGTCTTTAAAACTTTGAGACATATAATAGTTGGACAATGCCTTTAAAACTCAAAAACGTGAAATAACTAGAAATGTGTTTAAATTTACAATTCATTAAAAATTCCTGGTAATGTCTTTTGTCAAAATCTTATAGGAAATTCGATTGTTTTCCGGGAAAATTTGAAGCCTCGTTAGAGTATGTGGTTTTAAATGTGTTTGGTTTGTTGACTTTGAAATGAAAAGTTGTAATTAGGTCAACGCCATTTTGGAAATAAAATTGCATTGAGAATTTGTCGTAGTCTAATTGTTCTATGTTTTGGAAGTTTTGCGGGCAAATCTTTTGGTCAAATTTGCCTGAAATGCGGCAAAGATTTGTTAGAGTCACAGGTTTGAGTTGTGAACTCTACACAATCCGAGTGCCCAGATGTTTTTCAGGATGCCAAATCCATTTATTCATTCAAAAATGCATTTTAAACAACAAAAAAGTCATTCCGGCCAAAAACACCAAGACGCAGAATAGCTAGACAATGCCTTTAAATCTCCAAGATGTAGAATATCTAGACAATGTCTTTAAAACTCTAAGACGTAGAATAGCTAGACAATGCCTTTAAAACTCTAAGAGGTAAAAAAACTAAACAATGCCTTGAAATTGACAATTGATTAAAAAATGCATTTTGTATAAATAAATTCTAATAATGATTTATTTCAAAAAAGCATTTTGTAGACGTGATTCTAATAATAATTTAATTTATTTAAAATTTAAAAAAAATGTATACGTGATTCTAATAATAATTTAATTGATTTCAAAAAATGCATTAATAATAATTTAATTGATTTCAAAAAATGCATTAATAATAATTTATTTAAAATTTTAAAAGAATGTATACCGGATTCTAATAATAATTTAATTGCATTAATAACAATTTAATTTATTTCAGAAAATGTATTAGTAATAATTTAATTTATTTCAGAAAAGGCATTAACAATAATTTAATTTATTTCAAAAAAATGCATTAATAATAATTTAATTTATTTCAGAAAAGGCATTAACAATAATTTAATTTATTTCAAAAAAATGCATTAATAATAATTTAATTTATTTCAAAAAATGCATTAATAATAATTTAATTTATTTCAAATAAATGCATTAATAATAATTTAATATATTTCAAATAAATGCATTTGGTATACCTGATTCTAATAATAATTTAATTTATTTGAAAAATGCATTTTGTATTCAACCATTAATTCAAAAATGCATTTTGTATTGAAATTAAAAGTGGTCAAGTCGAAAAATTTTACATACAAAGGAAGGTTTCGTTGCGGAAGCTATACATCTCCAAATTGAAATTAATAAGAAAGTCGAAAATTTTACATACAAATGTTTCGTTGCGGAAGCTATACATCTCGGAATTGAAGTTAAAAGTGGAATTGAAGCTATACCAAGTCGAAAATTTTACATACAAATGTCATGTTTCGTTGCGGAAGCTATACATCTCCGAGGTATTTTCGGAAAACAGAGGTGCGTCTGCCGGGAGTCGAACCCGGGTCTATTGCTTGGAAGGCAATTATCCTAACCGTTGGACTACAAACGCTGCACATGAAAACTGAAAAATGGAAGAACCAGTGGGAACAGCCCAGCAGATATATATACACGAATCGTGGGTGGACGCTGCACATGAAAAATGAAAAATGAAAAATGGAAGAACGAGTGGGAACAGCCCAGCAGACATATACACGAACGAATCGTTGGTGGAGTTGGATGAAAAGTAATAAATTTACAAAAATTATAACGCCGAAATGGAAAAATCGTGTAAACAAAGAAATTATGGGAGTAATGGTGGAGATGTCATCCAATCGAATCGGAGGACTCCACTCAGTCACTTGCTGTTGCCGTAATGTGGCATGTGGGCAAGGTTCCAATTTCTTCCCACATGCATAAAGGAAAAGATATATAAGTTTTTAAATGCGAAGTCCACCACATGTTCTGTTGTCTCTTCGGAGACATCCGATAAAATTGGAACGATACAGAGAAGATTAGCATGGCCCCTGCGCAAGGATGACACGCACAAATCGAGAAATGGTCCAAATTTTTTTCAGCTTTCTGGCTCTAGCAATTTTAGCCAAATTGTCTAATTTTTCATCTTTCTGGCTCTAGCAATTTTAGCCGAAATTTTCTAATTTTCTATTTCTTTTCCCGCCTTTTGCTACGATTTGCAATTCTTTTCGTCTTTCCAGCTCTAGCAATTTTCGCTGAAATCTGCTATTTCTTTTCCCGCCTTTCGCTGCGATTTGCAATTTTTGGTCACTGGGATCTGCACTTTCCAATTGATACATGTCACTACACTCATACTCATAAACACTTGAAATGGTGCCACTATATCAATTTTCCATTTTCCTTACAATTGATACATGTCACTACACTCGTACTCATAATAAACTCCTGAAATGGTGTCACTAGAGTGAAATGATTCTCTCTCTCTCTCTCTCTCTTAGAGGTAGAGACATGATTATTAACATCCATTGAGACCATAATTTGTCTATCGGAATTTAAGAAAGTTGAGGGATTACTTGCATTTCTTTAGAATTTTATTTTTGCGCTTGAAAATCCTTAACAAAAGCATTCTAAAACCACCATAGTTTTGACAACTTAGAAGATCAGGAAGGTCGATATTGTGACAAATATTTTGAAATTGTGATTGAATTTAGGTATACACATGATACTTTAAGAGAGTGTTTTTCATCTTCAACCCTCCTAATGTTTCAAAAATGATGGATTCATTCATTCCATGGCATTTTACGATTTCTCCTTAACGTTTTTTACTTGATATTTTATTAACAATGGCGTAATATCCATTCTATTAATGAGCTTATAAGGATAATTTCATGGTCGCAAAAGACACCAAGGGCAAGCATTCCCAAATAAGGCACCAAAACAAAAAAGAAGACAACAAGGTCAAGCAATCAAAATAAAGTACTAGAGCCAACCACTAATGATATGTTCAATCATGAGATGTTTAATTTTATTGCTTAATGACCCATGAATGCACTCATTTTAAACAAAAAAGAAATGAAAAATATATTATTAAAAGTGGAGTCACCTATCCAAGCTTTCAACCTCTAACTGTTGGATACTTTGGAAGGATCTTATCCACATTGCATTTTGTGGATGATATTGATAATGGTCTTGGAATCTCCTTCAAGAGCGAGTTGGTGAAATTATTTTCAAATAGATATTGTGAGACCCTACTCTCATGCCCAAATTTCAACAACATTATTAGTGTTTAAGCATATGTATCTTGCATAAACATGTAGAATATTTCCATTAATGTTAAGAAAGATTCCACCACAACTCGCTTGGCTTGGATTTCCTTTTGAGGCCTCGTCGAAGCTAATTTTGATGAAGTCCCCTTGGGTGAGGGGGAAGAAGGAAGGGCTAGAAGGGAAGAAATTTGGGACAAAGGGAGTCTACCATGAGGAATAGGGGGAGAGACCCATTTTGGTTAGAATTATTTTTTCAGGTTGATTTCATTCCCAATATTTAGAGGGCAAAGGAAGAGAAGAAATTGTTTCCCTTATTTTGTTTCGGACAACTTGTGAAATAAAGTTTGTGGAGGTCCTTATACTCTTAAATATTTGTTTGCGACACCCTTATAAATATCCCTAGGATGAATCTTGGGATTAATTTCCATGCCCCATTAAGAATGGTATTATTAAAAGTGGAGTCACGCCATAATTGCAAAGTGAAGAGGAAATTATTTTTTATTATGTCGGTTTGTCAAAATAGCATAGCAAGGTGGTCCCAGATAGAAGTAGAGAAGCTAAAACTATTGAGAATATGATTGACATTTTCTAAATTGGAGAAACATAAAAGGACTATTAAGGGGCCCTGAAAACCATGACTTTGAAGCTTGTGCCATGCCAAAAATTTCCTCCATAATAGAAGCCACAAAAAAAGAGTGATTTTGGGTTAGTGTTTGAGATTTTGATATTTTATGCCATTTGCCTTGATCATCCTTAACTTTGTTTCTTGTGAGAATATTGCAAGCTTTAGAGAGGTTGAAATTTCCTGGAGGACGGTAAACCTAATGAAGAATATCATTTCCCACCCGAACCATAATTCTTCTGTTTGTTAATTCTTTCTTGATAATTATGATTTCATTTTTGGAGGCAGGCTCAATCCATATCTCACATGACGTCTAGGTGTACGATTGGAAAGTGCAAGGGGATGGTTCCCAATAATATGAAACTTATATTTATCCCTTTGAGACGAGGGAGTCCCTAGTTGGGCGGAGTTGTTCATTTTGCACTAATTTTGGCCACTGGTGCCACAAGTCATCCCAAACCAGTGCACTATTCCTCCTAATTTCTGAAAAGCTATGATCATGGAAAAGATGTTTTTTCTCCAAGAAACATTCCATATATCAGAACCACTAATATTTCTCATCATTCTGATGACCTGAGATTTCAGGGTATTGGGTGCATACTTACATTTCCACATTTTTTTCCATAAAGCCTCTAGGTTTTTAATCCACATCCACCAAGTTTTAGCACTTAAGGCTCTATTGAGTATAACTAGATTGCGAGGACTAATTCATCCTTCTTTTATAAACAACAGATTTTGTCCCATGCAACTAAAGCCCATTTTTTGGTCTCTTTTGTTGCCTAGTGACAAGAAGTTGCTTTGAATATTTCTAATCTTATTTAGGGTGGATTTAGGGGAAGCCATTTCTAAGAGAAGATATGTGGTGAAGGATTGAAGTACAAATTTGAGCAAGATCAATCAATCGATTGAGCAATATGAAATTCCAATAAGAAAGTTTAGATTCAAATTTAAGAAGAATATTTTCCCATATGTTTTTTCTAAGAGGATTTCCAGTTAAAGGGAGTCCCATGTATTTGGATGGAAGAGAGATCCTTTAAAAACTAAGTAAACAAGATATGTGAATTTGGATAGGTAGTGGTGTATTAAAAAAGAATATTTGGTATTTTTTCATGTTAATGGCGGTCCTCGAAACAACAAATAGGTCTTGAAGGATGTTTTTAAGGGTTTTTACCAGGCCATTTTGTCACATCTGTTCAATATGCTTGAAAACCGGATCGATCAACATCCTTGAACACATTGTCCTAATCCCTTTGCCAATCCCTAAGCATCACCTCTACAAAATTTCTTGAGTTTATGTGTCAATCAACTCAAAAAAACTGTTTTTAGCCCTAGCGCACTTTGTATGTTTGTTAACCTAGAATGGTTTCAAGTTGCATAATTAAGCACCTACACTGATCAGCGTAGGTTTCTCTATTGTACAGGTGTGATGGTTCTATAATTCCGAGAAAATTAAAAAATATTTTTGAATATTCTCATTCCATAAGCTTCTAAGGTGGTTTTAATTATTTACCATGGATATATATTTCAACTTCCTATATGCTACTACTGTAGTGGTCATATCTCTTATCCCTTGATCTTATCCTCCCTCCTAAGTGGATCTCAAGCTTAGATTGTTAAATTTTAAACTACCATGTTAACCCTATAAATTTACTACCTCCCATGGAGTCTGGGTTGGCTTCCAGAAAACTAGAATGGTTTAGTTATGGCCATTAGTAACTCTGTCTCTGGATCTATTACTTTAAAATTTGATGATGTTGTCGGTGCTATCCTTAGCGAGGAAATGCGACGGAAAAGCTCTGGTGAGACATCGGGTAATGCTTTGAATGTAGAGTCTAGGAGAAGAAGAATGGAAAGAGGAAAGAGCTCGGGATATCGCAGTAAATCAAGGAAAGGAAGATCCAATTCTAGATCGGGGATAGTGTGCTAGAAATGCAGAAAGAAAGGACACCTAAAGAAAGACTGTAGATCTCGGAAGGGAAAAAAAGGAGACACACAACAAGAAAACAATCATGAAGCAAATGTGACAGGTGATGTGTTACAAGATGCTTTGATTCTTTCTTTCGAAAATGTTACAGATTCTTGGGTTGTAGATTCAGGGGCCTCATTCCATGCTACACCTGATAAGAAATATTTTCATGACTATATTCAAGGAGATTTTGGACAAGTCCATTTGGGTGATGATAAACCCTGTAAAATTGTTGGAATGGGTAAGGTTCTTGTAAAAAAACAGAATTGAAACCAATAGCTATTAAAAGAGGTAGGGCATGTTCCAGATCTGAAGAAAAATCTGATTTCAACAGGGCAATTAGGAAGTGAAGGTTGTGTGACAAATTTCACATATAAAACTTGGAAGGTCACCAAAAGAGCACTGGTAATAGAAAACGGCGAAAAGGTTGGTACATTGTAATTATGCAATGGTCTTTCAAACTCTATTAATTATTTAACTTCCAAAGGAGTAGATGCAGCATTATGGCATCATAGGCTCGGACACATGAGTGAGAAGGGGATGAAGATTCTTCACTCAAGAAATTGGTTGCCGGGTTTGAAGAATGTTGATTTGGATTTCTGTGAGAATTGCATTTATGGAAAACAGAAGAGATCCAGATTTCTCAGAGTTGGGAAAGAAAAGAAGAGCGAAAAACTAGAGCTTGTGCATACAGATGTATGGGGACCTGCTCAGGTATCATCTCTTGGTGGCTCTCGTTATTATGTTACTTTTATTGATGACGCGACTAGAAAAACTTGGATTTATTGTATTTAGAATAAATCTGATGTATTTGATACTTTAAAGTAATGGAAAGCTTTGGTTGAGATTGAGACAGGAAAGAATTTGAAGTGTCTCAGATCAAACAATGGAGGTGAATATTGCAGCAAAGAGTTTGATAGGCACTGTTTAGAGCATGGAATTCGTATAGAGAAGACAGTTCCAAGAACACCACAAGAAAATGGTGTGTCAAAAAGGATGAACAAAACAATCATGGAGCGTGCAAGGTGCATGAGATTGCATGCAGGATTGCCTTTACAATTTTGGGCAAATGCTGTAGATACTTCTGTTTATCTAATAAACAGAGGTCCTTCAAGTTCCTTGGATGGTGGTATTCCCGATGACATACATTTTGTCACTACAATTTTTGGGGGAAAGAACTCCAAGTGGATTGTTATTCTACAAGATTTTTATTTGGAATTCATCAAACAAAAATATAATAAGCCCTTAGTCTTCATTAAACTGATATGCAACATTCCCTCATTCGAAACAGAATCTACATCTGATGATTCTATTCCAGATGAGTGGTTGTTTATATGATCCTTGGTATGGAGATATCATCATATATCTCTAGACACAAACTTTCTGCCCTAATACCTCTCGTTCTAACTAGTGACGTATATGACACCAGGAAAACAATTACATTATAATAGGCGACACACTTTATCACCATGGTGTCGGTACGATATTTCAACGATGCCTCACTCATGAGGAGGCTGAGAAATATTTATTATTTAACTTATAATTTAAATGACACTAAAATCAAATATACTCACATTGAAAAGTTATCTTTGGCAACTATTCAAGTTGTCCAGAGATTTCACGACTACATTCTATTTCAGAAGACTATGGTAGTTTATGATTGCAACCCGATGACATACATTTTGTCATGACAATTGTTGGGGGGAAAGTACTCCAAGTGGATTTTTATTCTCTAGGAATTTTATTTGGAATTCATCAAATCAAAATATAAGAATTCCTTAGTCTTCATTGAACTAATATGCAACCTTCCCTCATTTGAAACTGAGTCTACATCTGACGATTCTATTCCAGATGAGTAGTTGCTTATTATTGATTCATCTGATTGTTGGTATGGAGATATCATCATATATCTCCAGACCCAAAATTTCCACCCTAATACCTCTCGTTCTAACTAGCGACATATTTGATACCAGGCTAAAAATTACATTATAATTGGAGACACACTTTTTCACCGTGGTGTCAATACGATCTTTCAACGATGCCTCACTCATGAGGAGGCTGACAAAGATTTATTATTTGAGTTAGAATTTAAATGACACTAAAATAAAAAATACTCACATTGAAAAGTTATCTTTGGAAACTGTTCAAGTTGTCCAAAGATTTCACCACTACATTCTACTTAAGAAGACTGTGGTAGTTTCTGATTGCAACCCGATGACATATAATTTGTCACGAAAATTTCTAGGGGAAATAACTCCAAGTTGATTATTATTCTCTAGGATTTTTATTTGGAATTCATCAAATCAAAATCTAAAAATTCCTTAGTCTTCGTTGAACTAATATCCAACCTTCCCTCATCCAAAACTGCTTCTACATCTGATGATTCTATTCCAAAACTGCTTCTACATCTGATGATTCTATTCCAGATGAGTGGTTGTTCATGACTGATTCATATGATCTTTGGTATGGAGATATCATCATCTATCTACAGACCCAAACTTTCTGCCCTTATACCTCTCACTCTAACTACTGACATATTTTATACCAGGCTAAAAATTACATTATGATTGGCGACATATTTTATCACTGTGGTGTCGATACAATATTTCAACGATGCCTCACTCATGAGGAGGCTGAGAAAGATTTAAATGAATCCCATGTTGGGGCATGTGGTGAACATATGTATAGCTATGCCACTGCCCATAATTTTTTGCGATCTAGTTACTTCTGGCCAACCATGTTTTGAGATTGCAACATTACAGTCCAAAAGTGTCACACTTTCCAGATTTATGATCATAAAAATTGTGCTCCACATGTTTCTTTGTATGTTGTTATCATCGTTGGACCCTTTGCAAAATAGGGAATTGACTTCATGACATGTAACCCTCATTTGGTCGAGGGGCATGGCTACATCATTTTGGTTGTATATTATTTTACTAAATGGGCCAAATTGTTCCTAAATATAACAATACCGATGAAACAAATACATTATTCATTTTTAATCATGTCATTTCTAGATCTGGTGTGCCAAAAATTATTATTACTAACCATGGGAAACATTCAGAATCATACAATGTTTAAGCTATATTCAGAATCACATGATGTTTGAACTTACCTCAAAGTTGGGCCTTCCACATGATAGCGCGACTCCCTATTTCCCACAAGGTAATGGGAAAATAGAAGCTATTAATAAATTTTTGAAAACAATGCTACAATGCACGATAGGGATTCACAAAATGAATTGGCACCTCATCCTTTTTGAAACTTTGTGGGCATACCGAACATCTGTATGAACTACAACTGGATTCACACCCTTTCAATTGGTATGTGGTCTAGAAAAACTCCTTCCCATTGAATTTGAGATTCCATCTATGAAGCTTGCTGTCAAACTTCTCTCTGTGGAGGTTTTATTTATGGGAAGGAAGGACAAGACAACATCTGCAAAGTCATCTTCTATATATGATTGTAACTCTCTCCTTTATTTATTAATGCAAAAATTACTTTATTTTCCTATACTTGTGTCGCGTTGATGCTTATGTATTTCTAATCCATGTTGACTCATTGATTAGAGATATTGGATTATGCTATGTGGATATTGTAGTTCCTTTACTTGTTATTGTCATTGTTTCAGGTTCCATTTATAGTGCGTGGAGCTAGGATTGGAGCTTACAAGCGAAGAGAGGAGGAGGACTTAATACGGATTCTAGGTAGGTATCTCTTCCATATTCTAATCTCTCTAAGGAAAAAATATATATATTTTCCCACTATTGTTCTAGATTAGACCACTAGATATAGGGAGTTATTTTTTGTCCACATAAGTGAATTTTCCATATAAAAATTTCATGACCATACTAGGGATCTTCATTTCCCTTAGTGGTTTCCTTGGCCTTAACATTGTTTCACCTTTCAAAGCGACCTTAATTGACTTATTCATATAGTAATTGACCTCAAGAAAACACATTTTTGAGCTTGTTTGGGTTTCTTGTGTCATGTTTTGACCAAATTATCCCAAACACACTCTTTGTTATGAGACAAGGCGACCCAACACAACCTCTTCTCCTTGGAACTATGTTGATGCACACTGGTGGTTATTCTACACCTGCGCTGATCTTGTAGGATGCAAAAAATTGTATTCCTTTGCCTTGCTCTTCATTATGCATTGTTTCATAAATTTTTTATTGGGTTTCTGAGTTTGTTTATGCCTCTTAAAAGCCTTCATAGTGTTTGCATTTGGTTTTGTTATCTTTTGATGAAAATTTCTTTGGTTTTTTCTTCTTTCTTATCAATTAGGTTTTTGTAAACATTTGGATTGAGTTTTTTTATCTTGAATAAATTCATGGTACATTCATATTGTGTATGATTTATTTCATCAAGAATCTAGTTGCATCGTAGTTTTCATTGCATTTGAAAATTAAGATGAAAGAAATGAAAATTTTCATTGTTTGCACCATATAGGGTTTTTAATTTAAATTGGATCAGTTGCATTAAAAGATCTACTTAGGAAGTTTTGTTTGTTGCATTCTTGTGTGTTATATTATTTTTTTTTTCTTCCTTCACGTAGATATATGTTCATTGAAAATAAATGATTTCTTGTTATAATGCTAGATTTCATTACAAAGAATTTAGGTCGCGAGCCTTGAAACTAAAACATAATTGAAGATCAACTCTAAAATTTACTCAATCAATCTAAGGAACATTTGGAACATTAATGACACACATAGATGTCTAGGCTAGAGATGTATTCCAACCTCTTTAAATGTAGGAGTTGTTGTTACTTATCTACATTACGTTCTTGGGGTACTTGGTATTCCACATACATAAGTATAACATATTTTTCTCGACTCACCCTTGAGTATATCGTATTGCGCTCCACGTAAAACTTCCTATCGTATAGGATGCATTAGAAAAACATAACACATAATGCGCTTCCACGTACCTCAAGGTATATTTTGGAAGTCCCTTATAAGTTTCTATCTCACCATAGGTAACTGAGTCGGACGCCTTGTCCACTGTGATACAATGAACACAACATTCTGGGGGATTTCTTGCACGTAGTGGAAACAATATTCAACGGTTCATAGTGACTTGGTAATCCTTTTCTGAATAGTTTCCCCTTTGTTTTATTTTGTGTTTATAAATTTCTGAAATTTATTAAACCATCATTGAATAACACCCTCAACAACCCCGTCATTCTCCTAGAATGCAAAGATTGCCTCCTCTACCTCCAGAGGCAACACCTAGTCATCAAAAGAATAAAAATACACAAACTACAGAAATGGGTACTTCAGAAGCTACCCCTTTTGGAACTACATATAAAATCAACCAAAAAAAATCGTTACTTCCCATAAGTAATGAACCAAATATCACATCTTTTCTAGTTGGTGGGTCCAACGCAGTCGAAACCGAAGCCCTTGAAACTTTACTACTTGAGGACATTGAAAATTTATTTCCTAATTCAGATACATTACAACCTAAGGTTATAAGACTTTATAAACCTTAGTTAACTGAGCCTGTAAATTCAGGGCCTTCTTCCTCTCTTCCTTTACCTTTGACTCAACCACAACCTATATATTTTGGTCATGAAGGAGAAAAACTTCCACCTGGTATTTATAGTATTGAGGAAATTACTTAAGAAGAGTTTTGAACTTCCTATAATGTCCATTTAAGAGGGACTCCTCTTTATCAAGCTCATCCTTTCCTTACTCCTCATACTCCAAGACAAGATTTTTTTCCTAACACACCTTTTTTCAACTCACCTTTGAGTTTCCCTCAGAAAACTTCTTTGGGAAGTTTAACCATGATTGAGTCAATGACGGTTTCTCAACTTGAATCTGCTATCATGAGCGAGTCAACCAAAGTTGCATCTACTTCCATGTTTGAAATTTCACCAGAAACCCATTAGTATGGTGGTTCTTTTGTGCCACCTAGCTACCCGTTATTATCTCGAGCCTTTTCTAGTGTGTCAGCTAGTCCATGGACCTATCCCTTGTTGTCGTTATCTATAATTTTATATGGTAGTTATTTGATGAGCACCTCACAACCTGTACAACCTATCACACCCAAACTTATTTGGAATAGAAATATGGTTCATTTCTTAGTGGATAGGGACATTTACAATAGTTTATTCCATTCTATATTGGGTACCCTCCTCCTGGGGGGTTGATACCTCCATATTCTCCTTATCCCTTGAGAGGGGGGAAACCTATAGTTTATATGTCTCCATCTCCTCATCAAATGTCACAAGTTGGTTTTCCCTTCTATTCGAGTCCTCCATTTATAGGAATGGATTCTAATCCTTGGAATATCATTTTTTTGGTTCTAATTGGTTTGGTTTTGAATCAAATTTTTGTTTCTCAACCTGTTGTCGTCACACCCCAAGTTCCTACATTCCAACCCACTTAATCTATGCCTCAACCCACCCAAGTTTGATCTCAAACGATTCAACCTGTCTAGCCTACACATCAAACAAACCACGTTACACCAATATATGGGACCTAACAAATCCCATATACCTAGCCTCTCCAGGGTGCATTGTAAACCCCATCACTTGTTCAGTCTATCCCTAAATTGCAAGTAAGTCAACCTGTATATGGTATGGATTAGGTGTGAACCAGTCAACCTAATGTAGAGATGATGCACAATACCTCAGGGAAACCTTTCCAAATTATTCCACAATACCTCTGGATATGTTTATCTTGTTTTCCAAAATACACGTTGTCCTAGAATGCAGATAGTGTTATAGCATCATTTATCACCTTTATATACTTGATGATCTATGTATTGGCCTTGGGCAACCCTTTCCATTCAGACTTGGTCCTTTACCTAAAAAACAATATTTTGAATTCCATGTGCGACTTTTCCCTCTCAAAAGTGTGTGTAGACGTTGTTCCATATATATCCTACCCGCATATATAACTTAAAATATGAAAAAAATATAAAACTCCCTATTATTTGGGTGGGGTTTATGGGTTACAACAGAAGCCTACCTACAGGAGCCTATGGCCAAACTGTTTCCCAACTGAAAAAACTATTTTGAGGAAGTATAAATACACCTCTTGGGAATGCCTAAAGTGGAGAGAGAGACAGGTATTGATACTATAGCATGTTAGTCTGAGATCAATTATTATTATCCATGTGCCTCCTGCACTTCCCAAGTTGAGGAAACCTTTGTTTCCCTCTTTGAGATGTTCACCTCCTTTATGTAACATCCTTGTGCACCTTTATGGAAGAAGATTGTTGAGGCTTGGGCTGGATGGATCTGGAGGATGGTTTCACTTGGAGCCATGGTTGAATTAGGTGGTATTCCTCCACATATTTTAAATAAATCAACAAATCAGCTCTGTCTTGTTCCTGATGTCATGATATTTAATGATTTTATACATGTTAATGATCTTGTTATAGTTGATTTCATGTTATTTTCTATAAGCTTATATGATATAACCATTGACATCTAGAACATGTATGCTTTTACAGCTAGTCTATGTGTTTTTCTTGAATGAGTTGCAGGTTTTGAAGCACGTGGATAATCAGAGGGTTTGAAGCTTGTGGGAACAACCTCAAACGTAGGACATATGGGTAAGGTCACTTCTCCCAAATTTTCTAGTTTAAGCATTAGGACCTTTAGTTTTCTTGATTTTTGTTCTTGTATGCCTCATGCTCTGTTAGGGTCCTCAATCCAGACCCTAGGGTAGTTTCTCCCGTAATAGAAGTGATGACTCCATTGGGGATTACATCCGTGTAATTCCTAGTTTGGGTTGTTTCTCTCTGATTTGGGTTCTCTTATCAGTCTGGTCACTTTTCCAGTATTATTGGTTATTTATCCATCCAGGCAAAAGTCCCGATCTTCTAGATCAGGCTTGGATTTTTTATTTTTTCTTTGCTTCCTATTTTATATGAATTTTTTAGTGTACACAGTCGCATATATACACATTTTGTTCCAAATAAACATGTGTATATGCAATTTTCCTTTTATGCAGTTGCGTATGAACACTAATTGTTCACTCCCAAGTTGCGTATGGCAAGTTTCAAATGAAAATTTGATATTTGGAGTCTTGTAAGTTCTTTTTTCTTGTTGTTAGCCATTGTTTAGAACCTTTAATGTGTCTAGATAGTGTTTTTGTTTGTTTTGTATCAATTTCTCCCTTTCTTCATTGAAAACCTAGTCAACCTAAGGTTTACCTTTCTTTGTAAAGTTTCAGTTTTGGATTTTGCACCAAGGCTTCTTTTTGAGGTTCTTGGTTGTTCTGACATTTTAGGATAGTGATTTTGTGTCAGTTTTCTCATGCTTAGCATTTTCATTGCTTCACTTTTGTCTTTTTTCTTGTTGGCTTTTTTGGTTTTCTTAGTTTCTTGAGAAGAGATTTTTTGGCAAATCTTAATTGTCTTCTTGGTTTTCCTGAAGTTTATTTGATTGTTGGAGTTTTATACTTATGTTCAGGTAATTTTCTTGAGTTATTTATCTCGCTCTGTTTGTTAAGTCATTTCATGAAACTGAAATTGTTGGCTTAAGGATTTTGAGGTCATTTTTTTCTCAACTTGGTGATTTGGATTCTTGAGTAGTTTTTGCTTTCTCAAAGAGATTTTGTTGCTTAAAAAGAAAAAGGCTCAAAAATATTTTTTTTTTCCTTTATTTTTTATTTTTGGTTTTTTTTTATGGTTTTTCATCGTTTTTGGAGCAAGTTTGAAGTTTGTCATTTGGTCAGATTGCTTGGTTTTGAGAGAAGTTCTTTGTTGAATTTGTCTCTGCTTGTACCAAGTTGTTTTTTGGAATTTTTGTGGAGGGAAGTTCTTGTTTTGGACTTGCCTTTGATTTTGTGTCAAGTGTTTAGACGACTGTTAAGAAACTAATTTGCTTGTTTGTTTAGAGTAGTCCTAGAATCGTGCATTTAGCATAGGTATTTTTGCATTAGTGTAGTTGTACTGTTAAGAATTTTTAGTCTTTTATTAGATTTTGAGTGTGTGAGCGTGAATCTTGAAAATAAAAATAAAATTTATTGCTTTGATTAGTTGTCCGTAGACCTGCGTAGAAATATCTTTCATCGAAGAAAAAGGTTCATATGTAGAAGGTTTCTATTGATTTCTATTTTGCATCCAAAAAATCACAAGTTTCACCTCCATTTACCCCTGACTTAAAAGAAAAACCCTTAAAATCAAGCACATAATTTAAAATGAACTAGAACTTTTTGAATTTTCATTAATATAAATCAACTAGTCTAGGTCATTAGGTCCTTGGAATAGGTGAGTGGAGAGTTAACTCTCCAAGGACACTCAAAACTTCAAAATTAGAAGTTCACTAGCACACTTGGCCCAATTTTCGACGACAAAAAAGTCACTCTTGCGACACATAGGCGTCTCAAGAGTGACAATTTGAGGTAGGGAAAAAATGTCGCTCTTGGGGCACATAGGCATCGGTAGAGCGACACTAATTCTGACTTTTTTCTGGTAGTGTCACAATTCCGACGTTTCCAAGTTTTCGTCGCTTTTTTGACATTTCTAAGTTTTCATCGCTCTTTCGATGTTTCCAATTTTTCGTTGCTCTTTCGACATTTCTAAGTTGTTGTCGCTCTTCCAACGTTTCCAAGTCTTCATCTCTTTTCTAATGTTTCCAAATTTTCATCGCTCTTCCGATGTTTCCAAGTTTTCGTCGCTCTTCTGACGTTTCCAATATGTCATCTCTCTTCCAACGTTTCCAAGTGTCTATCGCTCTTCTGACGTTTCCAAGTTTATGTTTCTCTTCCAGCGTTTCCAAGTTTTCATCGCTCTTCTGACTTTTTCAAGGTGTCATCGCTTGTGTTGCTCTTTCGACATTTTTAAAGCTTCGTCGCTATTCCGATGTTGTTCCAATGTTTGTAAACCTTTGTCACTATTCCGACACTTATGTTCTGTAGACCAAAAAGAAATTCTTAAATTTTGTTATGTTTAGAATTTTTTAGACTTTTTCGATCTCTACAACTAGCGTCTGAGCGATGGCCGAGACATTTACATGTACAAGTAAATTAACCGATCGATTATCAGGGTTTCGTTTAATTCAATCTGGTTTGATTTGGTCTGATAAATATCTCATTTCCCCTTTCTGTCCAGAGGTGATACTAAAAGTATCTCCCTTTAGCAATAAATTTGAGTTGCATTCATTGATGTCACTTCAAATCTAATCCACCAATCTACAACTATAGAAACTACCTTGTCTATTGGAGACAATTTTTTTTTGTTTCTTTTCAGATGGATCTGGTTTAAGAATATCATCTTCTTCCTTGATATTAGAGATATCCTCATTCCATCATCCATTTCTTCATCAGGATCAAGCAAAGAAACCACCATTTCTGTAACATGTAATAGTATTGGATATAGATGGACTAGAGTACAGTTTTTAATGGAAATTGATGCCTCACCGCGTGTTACCTCATCAAACAAAAGCAAGCAGATGCTTGTTCAAGAATTCCTTTCTCTATGAATTTGAACCTAAATTTTCAAATTGTGGATGGATACTAAATTTTTCATCCCTAGAAGTGACTCTACACTTCCACTTTCTGACCACTGGGAAGAGGTGGCAACAAGATTCCTACTATTGGATACAAACCAACTAATAGACTTGCACGTAGAATACCTGGATGTTGAGCATTCAAACTGCAAAAATTTAAATCCTCTGAGACTAATCCCTTCTAAGTAAGCTCGTTCCACAACAAACTTCTTATGCATACCATCCAACATAACCATGGTTCCATGAGAAACAAAATTCTTAGCACGGAATGCAACTTGTAGTCCCTTTTTATTTGCTTATATCCACTGATCAAATGTTGCAACCACTGCCAAATGATCACTGTAGCTAAAATATGATGTAATTAACTCCATCTTTGCTACAAAGGCTCACTTTTTATTTTTGTGTGGTGCCATTGGCAAAAGAAAGGCTCTCTGTAGCCTGTAGCACATGCTATTGTGAAAGTTAAATCAAGGCAGTTTAATAATATTGAAAATAGTTGCATCTTGCTTGTTGATGTATGAAATGGTAAGGAACCCACCTGCTTTCCTAGTTCTATAAGCTTTAATTCTCGGGTTAAAACCACTATATCTTGGATCAATTTGATAGAATTATGAAAAACAACATCGACTCGTGCATAAATTGCCTTGTAAATGAATTCACTAATATTACAATCAGTATATAAAATTAAAATTCACTAAAGATGATGCAATCTCATCTCTACCATCAGATAACCATGGATGAGCGCAAATATAAAAGTGATGTAGGCGTCACTGGACTGAAGAAAGGAGGTCAGGTTTCATCTTCTAATCACCATGATAATTCAAACAAGGGAAAATTTCAAGCACAGACAGAGATTGTTGCAGCAGCGTGATGAATGAAGGTGCTCCATTTTTTGATGAGAGCTTTAGCCCTTTTGGCTATAGTAAAGTTTACTCTAATCTCACCCTTAATGGGTAGTTGTAATCTAGAAAAAATACTAATGTAACCAGGTTCCTGAGATACCCTTGACAGAAACAAATTTGTACTAAGTCAAAGGATTTGCATTTCTTGCATGAATTGTTTCATAGGTAAGCTTGGAGTGACACCATCCATAGAGGGCCAAACCTCAAATAAACCTTATCAAGATTGAACTACTCTAAAAAAGCTTCAAAACTGATTCAACATAACTAATTGAAGAGTTTTGAAATAATATTTCACGGGATAGAACTAGGGTTAAATGGAAATGTCATTTTGATGTCACAATTAGTTTTGAAATTTAGTGCCAAAGATATGTTCCTTAGGTGAAATGAGAAAGTCACAAAAGGGTTCAAAACACTCTTGACTAAGGTGCATAAATAGTGCATAGTATTTCACCTTAAACCCTCGCAAAGTTCTTCGAAATAAATTAGGAATGAGGTTGAATAGTATGCTTCAAAATGTGCTAAAAAATGCCTTTGATTAAATCTCAAATTAGGAGAAAAATTTTGAGACATGTCCACTGTGAATTCAAACCCTATAAAAACCAAACCCTATGCCCCATATGGAGAGACATGTCCACTATGAATTCAACACCTATACAAATTGATCGGGTTGCTTGTCATATATATATATATATATATATATATATACCGTTGTTGAGAGAAAAAAATTGTAAATTCAGAGGAGCTATTGGAGTCTACCAGATCAAGGTTGTTGGATTAAATACACTTGTTCATTGCTAGAATGCTTTGCCTACTAAATTTTATCGAGAAAGGAGGTCAAAAAAAATTTCTTGAAGAAGATCATCAAAGATCAGATGTTCCACGTCAAACCCAACTTTCTCAGTAACCTCATTATGCAGTGTCCAAGGGGTTTTACTTTGCATGTCTTTGCTGGTCAAAGCCTCCACATCTTCTAGAATTTTAAAATCTACCTCAGGGGACCTGGAAATATCATCCCACACTTCTTGAAGTTGTTTTTTTCCAGTAGAAATATATCTACAACTTAATTTTGCAGGCTTTATCTAGGGTCGGGAGTCTAATAATGGCTTCAATTTTTTTCCCAAGAGTTCGTTTACGAGCTCAAACATCAACTTCCTACTAACAACTTCCAGAGCCAACTTGGATTTCTTACATCCATGGCTTCCATTGTTGTTTTTCATGCATGGATTGTTTTCTTGTGCATCATTATAATAGTCTTCAAGCTGATAAAAAACCTGAGGATCTTTAGGATGGTAAGGATGGCTGCATCATGTAGTCTCTAAAATGTTGTCATTTTTAAAACCAGCAGAAACTAACACATTTCTAACATACAGGAGACTTGCTTCTTTAATTTTCGGAAAATATTAAGTGCCTTCTACATCCAAACATTTAAAATTGGGCCCCTACATTTCATCAAGGTCCATGTTCTTGTCTGACGACATGTCTATTCTTGCAGCCAAGACACCATCCTTTGGACTAAGCTTTGACATCTCATTTTCATGGAAGACATGTCCAGATTGATCAGAATCACTAGTATCATTTCCAACATATTTCAGGCTGGAAAGCTTCTCACTGGGGTCTGTGTCAAACATAATGAAGCATTAACCAATTTTCCAAGAATCAACATAGGATTTTCTTTGGCTTCGACCCTAGCTTAATGAAATATTCCCTAGAAAATAATTTTAATGTGACAAGGTCCCTCCATGTGACCATCCATACCACTATGCTTATACATGGTTCCTAAAACATGTCTCTCCAAAGTAACATTATGAATAAGTCTCATCAAAGCAACATTTTCGGATTTTACAACATCCTTTTCTACTCGTTAACTTTCTAACTAGTTAAATACCAGGCATTAAGCTAAGAAAAACAACTTTCTATCCTAAAAAATGATCAGTACATATCACAATAACATAATTAAATATGAATGGAATTTAAAGTTGTACTATCTTCTAATAATCCATTCTAAAAAAGGAGCTAGCTTCCACTCCTGATCTTGACCATGTTAATAAGTTGACATTTTTGAGACATATAAATCACTAACATAAAATTATAAATCCACATCTAATAACGATGAGAAAATTAATTACAATTTTGAAAAGAATGATACCACATTGTTTCCTTGTTGTCCTCTATCAAGGATGATGCCACATGACGATAGTTTCACATTTGAACAAGAGATAATGGTAGGGAGATGTGATAAAAAATTGTTCAAATTCATATATGATCATGGATCTAAGGTGATAATAGAACTTATGAAGATTGTTAAACACCATGTTAAGCACACACATGGTGTATGAGAAGAATAAACACACACACACAAGAGACTCAACACACAATGAAGGATAAGCGTGAGGCTTTCTTATTTTTTCCATTATACATGATGTATATTTATAATACAATGGTGTGACTCTTGGTTTCATATTCCAAGGTCACTTGGACTCCATTGTGAATTTTCGCATTCCACACCTACCCATGAGGATTAGGTGTTCCAACATCCCCCCTTAATCCGAAGGGGTATGTGTGAGTCCAAGAAGAGAGTTGTAATACAAATCTACAAAGTATACATGGCAGCACTTGGGCTGAATCAACTCTCTGAAATGTTGGAAAAAAGAGGTGGTTTAAGGATGACCACCAACACTGGAACACAAAACTTGTTGCAGTTCCCGGAACTCTTCCAAAACTGGGAAGAAGCTGAAAGCTTCTGCTAGAGGAATTGTCCCTCATAAAAAAGGGAGACCTTCAACCTAAAAGAAGGGAGGTCTACTACTTGTGATGGTTTTAGGATTACCAACAACTCTGGAATGCTTGAAGCATTTCCTGGAACTCAACCAAAGCTGGCAAGAAGCTGAAGGCTTCTGCTAGAGGAAGTGTTCCTCATATATGAAAGGGAGACCTTCGGCCTAAAAGAAGGGAGGTCTACTACCTGTGATGGTTTTAGGTTATCCACCAACCAAAGATGATGGTTTAAGGTTGTCCACCAAACGAAGGTATGCTCATGGGCATTCGTGTCTCTGGATACATCTCTGAATCTGGAATGACGAATTGTGGCTCAGGCTCGCTTGAACTGCTGTGTCTCTGGCTGCAAATCTCAACATGGAATGAGAGATTGTGGCTCAGGCTCGCTTGATCTGACGTCGAGGCTTGTACATGACCACCATTTTCCCCCCTGTCAGGGACAAGGTGAGATGATGGCGAAAAATCAACTACAAGTTTGTTCAATATCCCTGAACATGTTCTGATATGCGACTTAAATGTCTTCTTGGCTGCTGATGCCCATTGCCAAGAAGCGATCCATCCAAGATGAATCTTGGTTCTTGCAGGAGGCTTGTTTCTGAAGCATCTATCTGAATAATGAATGTGCCGACCACAGTTCTTGCATGGATGAAGATCAAAACAATGATCTTTCATATGGCCAACTCGATCACAGTGTTGGAATTTTTCAATATGTGGAAGTGGAGCAGGATCTGAAACAGCTGCAATTGAACTGTCATACATGAATCTGACACTTTGAAATTTGATGGGCTTTGTGTAGTCTGGAATATGAAAGGAGACATCCTTTTCATATCCGAGACCAGTTCTGTGCTTGTTGTGGACAAGCTCTTCCCAAGGTCTGATGATGGGCTTCAGAAGTGCAGGCTGAGCTGTTGCATCTGCATGTACAGCTGCTCTAGTACAAGGCACTGAATGTGAATCATCTACAACTTTATCTTCTTTTTTCTGATGAGAGTCCTTCACAATATTCTGAACAGAAACAAGTTCAGAATGGTGACTCTTTTGCTGAAGTTCATCTCACTGAAGCTGAGATTCCAATTGCAAAAACTCAATCTTGTCTTGTGCATCTTGCAAGCAACTTTGAATATTACAAAGAGCATCTTTGCTCATTTTTACCATATCATGAACATTTGAATGAATGAGGTTATTCAACAACATTAATGCCTCATTGATTTTAGACATTTCAACAACTTAGGCTCAAAAAATGAAAGGGTGTCGGCTACAACCGAAAATGCACCCGTTTACAATGTGATTCCTTTCAAATAAATACAAATGACTCTAAAGAATTTCCAATTATGGAAATCTCAAAGTACAAAGTGTGCTTCTCAAATGATGGAGGACTATCAACAATGAGTTACATCAACAACTCAAATTTACTGATTGCAACTATGAAGAAGATGCAAATTGCACTCACAATACAATGTCAGCTCAATACAATATCACTGCAAAATATTTGTATGAATGTGCAGCAAAAACAACATGCAAGAAGCCTTTAAAGCAGCTGAATTTTCCTTCAAAGAGCTGTTTTGCACCAATAACAACTCGTCTTCACATGTAAAATTCTTCAGAAAATCACCCTCATAAAATGAAAATTGCAATTTTCTCTATGTGTACTGTCCATTTACTGATATGTCATTTTCTCTATGTGTACTGTCCATTTACTGATATGTCATTTTCTCCTTTTCTGCTGTTCATATCCTCTCTTCCTCTCTCTCTGCTGTTTTTTTTTTTAATTAAAAATTAATTATTTGGGATTAATTAAAAAATTGGGGAGATAGGGAGTTGATTGTAATAATGGGGAGGAATTGTAATAATGAGAAATAATTAAAAGGGAAATTTTTTTTTTTTTTTTAAATTTTTTTTTTATTAATAAAAAATTAAAATGAAAAAGTGGGAATGAATTTAAAAGGGAGGGGATTAACTTTAAAAGGGAGGGGAACGAATTAAATGGAGAGGTGGGAACGAATTTAAAAAAGAGGGGATTAACTTTAAAAAGGGAGGGGAACTAATTAAAATGGGAGTGGTGGAATGGAGTGATAAGGGGAAGAGAGGGGTGAATTTAAAAAATTAAATAAAAGTGAATGCTTGAAAAGAGGCCGTAAGGGAGAATGGAGTCGTGGGGAGGTTTGAGAGGTGCCGAGAGGGAGGAGAGGGGTAGCTTAGGGGGGGCGGGGGGTAGTGTGGATAGGGGGAACGACCGAGGGGAGAGGAGTGAGGCTTGAGAGCCATAGAGGGAGTCGAGAGAGAGAGTTGTATGGCATAGGTGAGGGGGATGGAAAGGGGGCGCAGTTGGAGTGATAAGGTCGAACGCAGGGTATGGTGGAGTGTGTAGAGTGTGCCGCGGAGAGGGGGTCGGCTGAGAGGGGGGCCGAGAGGGTACCGGGTAGAGCGAGCGGGGAGTGTTGAGATGGACGGAGTAAGGGGGAGTCGTGGCGTGGTGAGTTGAGAGCGGTAGATTGTAGTGGGTAGGAAAGAGCTATGAGCTACGTGGGGTTTGAGTTGGGGCAGGCGTAGAGCCTGAAAATGTTTTTTTGTATATTTTTTATTTATTTATTTTATTTTATTTTTTATTTTAATTTAAAACAGTAGAGTAGAGTAGGAAATTGACTTTAAAAAACAGTATAATTTTTTCCAAATGTATAGCAGAAACAAATCCATCAGCAGAAAATGCAGAGATTGTCAATAAAACTCAGAAATTTTTCCAGTAGCCCAGCAGCAGAGAATTGGACAAAATGCATAAATTTTTCTCAGGGAATGTGGCAGAAATTTGCCAGTAAAAACTCATAAATTTCTCAGAGGATTTTTCAGAAAATTTCAGCAGTAAAAACCCAGAAATTTGCAGAGATTTTTCAACGAAAAACTCAGAAATTTTTTCTTTCAGAAACCTACTTTGAAACACTATTCCAGCAGCTCTTCAAAATGCATAATTTAATAGGTAGAAATCAGAATGAAAACCTTCAGATGAATAGTGATTCTCTTCTTCAAAACCACTGCTACCAATTTCTGAATGCTTCTTCTTTTCAAAGCATATTTCTGAATGCTGCAAAAAATCTTTGATTGATGAATGCGGCAAAAAGACTGCTGCAAAAAAACTCTGAGTGCTGCAAAAATGCCAAGAATTTTTGCAGATATGCATAGGCCATAAGCAAAAATGGCTCACTCAAGGTTGAGCTGGTTATGGATGTATCAACTCTGATACCATGTTAAACACCATGTTAAGCACACACATGGTGTATGAGAAGAATAAACACACACACACAAGAGAGTCAACACACAATGAAGGATAAGCGTGAGGATTTCTTATTTTTTCCATTATACATGATGTATATTTATAATACAATGGTGTGACTCTTGGTTTCATATTCCAAGGTCACTTGGACTCCATTGTGACTTTTCGCATTCCACACCTACCCATGAGGATTAGGTGTTCCAACAAAGATGTCAGTTTTGAGGGCAAATTCTAAGGCTGAAGCACTTAGTGCACAGATAAATAAAGAAGTTTGGGAGGATGTTTGTATTGTTGTTGATATTCATGGAGATAAATTCATAAAAGGGTGTCTTCAAGGAGATTGTGATGAGAACTTTATGGGATCCTATGGGGAATTTGGAACTGATGCAATTCCTGATTTAAAGAGGGAGCATTTAATCACACTTTCATTACTAGTAGCCTATGACTATAGTGCATGTGGTGTACCAATAACAAGGATTAACTTTGCAATGAGCATATTTTTCTTATCCACAAAGGATGGGATTATGAAAAATATTTGTGTGTTAATCAAGGGAAATGCACCATTACTTTCAGAAGTAGATATATTATTATTTGAATGTGTTGAACTGAAATCTCCTGGTGACAAGCCCATTTAAACAAAATGTCATTGTTTTGTTGGTGAGTACATAGGGAGAAAAGGAGTTTATACGAAGCTTAATTGTGATGCTCACAAGCACCTTCACAACAAAGTAAGGTATGTAGAAGAATCTCAAATATTCAAGTGTGGATGTTCATACTGCCCTACATGATGATTCTAGTGTTGAACATGGTTCCATATACACTAGAAGATTATAGTAGATAAATGATTTGTTGCTGTGTGTGTCAAAATATCCAGCACTCAAGCAAAAACAAGAGGTGGGAATCCATTTGATAATTATAATTGAGTATAAACTACATTCCATTGAAAACCATTAAGCCTCTGAGATGTAGCCTTACCTGAATATTCTCTTAATACCATAGTTTCTGGCTTCACCATATCTAGCCAAGGTTGAATTAGAATGTGTAGCATTGTTTCCACAAATATTTAGGAGAAAATTTTGTAAAATTTCTTTATCTAATAATGTCTCCATAAGATCATTAAGGAGATACTTCAACAAAAGTGTTGCTAGCTGTAAAAACTCTTTCCTTAAGGTCTCTCTGTATTCTACTCTTAGCTCTTCAGATGGATCAAGCATCTTTTCAAAAATAGAATTTATAATAAAAGGATCAACATCATGCCCATTTTGACCATTTTTAAAGGCATGGAACAACATAGGAAGAATAAAAATTTGCATAGAAATGACTACTTCATCAAGTGTCAGTTCCTTGGACCAAAATAAATTCAGAAGAAGAACCAGAAATGTCTTCTTCATTTGAGGATGGTATCCTTCTTTATCATGCCTTAGATAATTAACAAGCCTTTGTATTTCTTCGTCTATTCCAAGCTAAGCCTTTGTTCGTGACATACGTTGTCTTGTACTAGACGATTATTGTATAGCCAATATGGAATTAATGTAACCAAAGTTGACATCAATGAAATTCCCTGGAAATAGGTATCTAGCATTTGGCTCACCATAGATTGTACTCCAACAAGATTATCCGTTGTGCTTGAGGCTAAAGTATCATCGCTATTGTTACAAATGGTACCCTAGCTGAATTCCTATCATCAAGATTTTGTGGAAATGCATGAGCCATTATCTTATCTGGTGACCCAACAAGTTCCTTTCTTATGGGTTGCCCAACTTATGACCTAATAATATCCATGAATCTAATAAATAAATAAATTCTAGCTCATTTACTCCCATGTATTCATAAATAAATTCTATCTCACTGAAATAATTTCATCCTCAACCATCCATTCCACATGTTTTTTTATACCAAGCGGGGGTTTCATCCTCCACATGTCCCTTTAACTCCAACTTCTCATCAAATATCAATTTATCATCTAGGTGAGACATGGATATTATCTCTTTTTCATCTTGTTGAGAACTAATACTTTCCTCATCTTCCACGTTAACATGTAAGGACTCCATACCCCATGGACCTTGGTAGGAGATCTACACTTTTCCATGATACAAGTAGAGGTATGATGAACCTTGAATAGTTCTATTCAATAAGATGGGACTATTATTATACAAACAGGTCGAAAAGATGGAAGTTGCAAATAATAACTGGTGTTGATAATAGTACATGTAATATTACCAAAAATGATAATGCTGGCAACAATTTAGAAAATTTGTCGATGGCAGAAACAAAGGAAGTGTTACAGGAGCAGGGGATGAAAATGATCATAGACTTCATTGATATCTTAGTTTTACCAACTCTATCCTTCTAACTTATGCAAAGATAGAGAATTTTCAAAACAAGTGCATGCAACTGAGAATCTCAAGAAATTTTCAGGGAAAAAATAGTTTCTGATTGTGAAATGCACTAAAAATTGAATATATTACAGAGTTAACTTGCTCACATTGAGAGAATCTATTTAAAATGACACTTGGATCAATTTTGCTTCAAGGGAGGGCGTGTTCATTGGAGAATAACAAGGAGTGGATTGACTGGTGAACACCTTAAGGAAACATAGGCCATTAACAAATGTTTGTCAAAATTGGAGGGTGTATCCTATTCATTTTCAAAGAAAGGGTCTTAAGTAGGTAAAATAAGGAAATATCTCCACCCAAAACTACTTGAGAGCATGTAGGAGGAGTTGCATACATTTTCAACAAAGATATTATTGCATATTCCAAAAGTATCTTTAGTTTAGCAATTATTTCAAAAGTATCTTGAATTTAGAAACTGAGCATTTCTAGGTTGGCATCCATACTTTAGGGAAAAATATCTTGCAAAATACTTGGTTGAATGATGCTTACTTGTGAAATTTTAGGGGAAAAGGGACATGTACGTTCTCCATATTAGTAATATGCCTCTTTCATCTTGTTTGGTTTCCTGTCCGATTACCTGCTTGTGAACTTGGGGGACTTGGGATAAATGTCTCCCTCTAAAGAAATTTTATTTTTGTTTCGTTTGTAGGAGTTAGCCAAACCTTAACTTGCAGCCTTGATAGAGTAATATTTGAGTTTGATTTTTCTATTCTTTCATTTAACCTCTTTTGTGACTATCTTGCACTTTATTTTACTATCCTCTGTGTTTCATTTTTCTCCTTTAGGGTTGACCCAAGCCTTAACTTGGCCCTGAAAAGAGTAGTATCTGAATTGAATTTTTCTTTGCTATCCCATGATTCTAGGGTATAAATTTGACAGGCACTTCTACCTGTCATTTAAATTTAAATATTATGTATTGTATGTGATTTTATTTATTTTGTTATAAACATAGTAACTCTGATTAATATGCCTCAATTAATGGAGCCTCTAGAACTAGAGTAATAACTATTTGAGGTTATTAGAGGAGGTGTTATTATGGTGATTCGGTCATAATGCAGGTGCAGTAAGTAACATGATAGTGCCAGGCAAGTTTCAATATTACTCAGTGCCAAGTTTCAATATTTCTCAGTGGATCACCATCAAAGGGTCACATTTCTATTGTCTTGTCCCTCTAAGTTCCCCTGTCCTTATGTATTTTTCTCCTAAGTTTTGAGTCCTTGATGATATGTATCATCTCCCAGAGGTATTTCCCATCTTTTCAAAGATTTCCTCTCCCAAAAATGGACTGGTTTGGTTTGGTTTTCTATATCAACTTCTAATTTACAGGTTATTAAAAATAAGTTGGGAAAAGACCTTGGGCACATAAATTAATGCAACAGTCTTAAGTCTAGCTTACTATCTACTAGTATTATTACCCTCTTCAGCTCAAGCCAGTTCCCATTGAATTAACAGATCGATGTCAGGGACTTTTGGGCCCTAGAGGTCGCCTTGGATCTCCCTAATGCGATGTGGTGTCACAATATTCTCTAAATTTTCAATGCTTGTGCATGTTAAGAAGATGGTGATGGAAGATATACTATTCTCCTATAACGTTCCAAACTCTTTGCTGAAATTTTTCATTAATTTAGATGGTAATTTTTTTATTTGTGCTATGTTGAGTACCATTCAACACTTCACTTTATGTTTGTTAGCTTAGACTGTAAGTTGCTTATGTATATGGTTTTCTCATTAAGTCAGAAATACACTAAGTAATTAGAAAAGGGGTGGAGATGAGAGTTTATGTTGGAATTTCATAGTTCTAGAGTTGCAATACACTTTGAAGTTAGAAATAATCTAAGTAATTAGCAAAGATGTGGAGATGAGAGCCGATGTGGAGAAATTTGTCCATAGTTTTCAAAATGTAACATTTCAAAACTAGCAAATAAAAAATTGGGATTGTAGACTCTCTTTATTGTTAATTCAAGGCACTAGGAAAGTATTTTCATGGACTTCCTGAGAGGGTTTCAAAAATAAAAGGAGGTAAAAATTATGTGCTTATGAGTGATGACAAAGTAAGTTTTAATCCCTGCCAAAAGACTTTCATAAACTACCAGAGAAACACTAATAATGAAAATTCCAACCTCCTTAACCTAACCTATATCTATAGTATATTAAGAAGCCAAACTTGCGACCATTTACGAAGATAATCTTTAGTTTTATAATATTATTTACCAAAAGAACACACTTGCAGGGAGATTGTACCATGAAATCAAGCAATAAAACTTTTCACTGAAATATAGGTAGATTTTGGCCACCTACTTCTATTATCATTGAGAGAGATAATAGATTATAAGGTATTTTTGGGACTACCGTATGGATGTTAATGGATACCAATTTGAAGAGAAGTATAACTTTCCTTTTACAAATGAACGCATAATCTGAGGTCATGAACCACACATACGTGCAATTGTTTGGAGAGTACAATTATAAGCATTCCAAGACCCCAAATGAAAGTTTATGATACATAACACTACTAAGATTGAGTAATCCATGGCTCAACTCAAAATTATCCATTTGAGACAAAGATAAGATGGTTTATCAAGTGTATGAGGTTTAAAAATTTGATGTAATAGATATCCCTCAGTCGTAGCTCATAGGCCTGAGGTAAAACTCCTTTTGTTAACAAATGACCAGCTCAACTCAAATGTCTCAACTCTCCATTTGAGACCTATGTAGGATTTCTATAACAAAACCCTTTTGACTTGGTTTTTCAAGCATAGGTGGGTGAAAAGTTTGATGGAATAAAGGTAGAGCCTATTTTGCTAAAAAATGACTTATTACAAAAAAGGGCGAAAATAATGAGACCGACTGAATGAACCACACCTCCAGGGATGGAATATATATCCTTCAGTCGTAGCTTACTGGAAAAGGTAGAGACTATCCTGTTAACAAATGAATTATTACTAAAAAGTGGAAAAAAATGGGACTGATTGAATGAACCACGCCTCCTGGAATATCTTAAGAGAATGTATCCAAATAACCACAAAAGGTACCGATATCAAAATAATCATGTCCAACTATATGTCGATAATAGGCCTAGATCCTGGCGGACACACCATTTCCAAAGATTGGCTAGATGGTCATTACAATACATCAATTAACAAATGATAAAACAACTGAAACATTAACAAATGATAAAACAACTGAAACCCAAATCAAATCTCTGGTTTACTTACCATATATGATGGTAAGAATGTTGAGAACAACAATGCCTGTAACCTTCTTGGATGGAAACTGAAATCGCTTCCACAAAACTTTGTGCTCCTCAATCAAAGACTTCTCTTCTGTCTTGGAATCAAACTCTCCATCCACATTTTCAGTAACCTTTTTATCCTCATCATAATCGTCAGTAAACCCATTGCACTTCAAAAAATCATCCACAATGGCTTTACTGACATATTGTCTAGCCTCTACAGGTTTGTAGGGATTCAAACCCTGGACATTGTGTGATGAATTCTTCCATCTCCCATTGGGTGATTTATCTTGAGAAATTACGAGAAGTCTGAATACTTTACTTTTATTATCAGAGCATGAGGAAATGGGTGTTACTGTATAGCCTCCAGCATGTTGATTAAGCATTGCAGAGTGCGATTTCAGGCCAACCCACATTGAATATGATTGTGTTATCAAAGAAGTGGTAGCCATTGAAAATAAACTCACACCAAAATTAACTGTATCAGAGATAGTTGTTGAAAATACATTTTTGGGAGTTTTCTCAGATGGGCTACTTGGCTAGATTACATTAGATAGATTCGGGTTTTTGGATTGGATTACATCACGTGGATATTTGTTTGGAGGGGAGTGTTTCCTGACTTATGCTCCATTGAATCCTGTATCTACCCATATCTTATTTCCCATTTGATCATATCTACCCACACTATTAAAATCTACCATTAATATAATATGGATAATCTTACCAAATATGCCCTAAATAAATCTCAAAGTCTCGGATCCCGTTGGATACAAAAATACTGAACCACAAGAGACTTCAAAACTGCACCAAATGGCTTAAACCTTTAAAAAAAAGAGAATCTATCTTCTGGAAATATAATACAAAATTATACAACAGACTGCACGGTGAAAAACATGATTATTCTCAAACAATTCCAAAAAGGAGCTTTGGAGAAGCAGAGTTTCCCTATAAGCTACACTAAAACGAAAAAACTTCAGAATATTCGGTCATGCAGAGCTCTTAACATCAATCCAACGCATAAAAATCCCTCTGATTTGAATCTTGGACCTATGGCTTCAAGAAGCAGGGGGCATAACTAAAGAAACAACAAGGTGTGCCAAGGAATGGGCGTTCAACATTCAGGGCGAGTCGGGTTCCGCAGGGCGTCGAGCAGGTTGGCAAGGTTGAGTCGGGTTCAACCCGATTTTGCATGCACAATAGTGACAACGCGTTCGAAATAGTGATTCGAAGGGTGTATTTTTTGCAGGCAGGAATAGGGAGGCTGGGTGAAGGGTGAATTTTTTTTGAGACGGGAATTGGAATTAAAATTAAAAAATAAATGTAAATAATAATACTTAAATTTTTTTTTATATAAAGTATTAAATTAAAAATTGAATATAAATAAATAAGATATTAAGGTGTATATAAATTATTTAATATGTAAAACTTACAACTTTACAAAGACACGAACCGAATCGACCTGAATGTGTTTCCATGTGTGCCCTCAAATGGCACGACCCAACCCACCCAAACTAAGGCACAAGGGAGCAGGCACAAGGGAGAAAATGTCAAACGGGTCGCACAAACGTGCACATTAAGGGACACAAGCAGTCACAAATTAGCATTTTTGATATGGCCTCCCTCACACGACCCAACTCGTCCCGACCCGAATGCGTTTCCTTGGGCGCTCTCACAAGGCACGAACCAAATCGCCCGAACGAAGGCACAAAGGAGCGCCAAATGGAAAACGGGTTGCACGAACGTGCACAAGCCACACTGGCGGTCACAACTTAGCATTTTTTATACAACCACCCTCACACGACCCGACCTAAATGTGTTTCTTTGGGTGCCCTAACATGACACGATCCAACCCGCCTGAATGAAGGCACAAGGGAGCTAACAACAAACAGGTTGCACGAACATGCACAAGACACATAGGCGGTCAAAACTTAGTATTTTTGATACGTCTTCCCTCACATGACCTGACCTGAATGTGTTTCCTTGGGTGCCCTCACACGACCCAACCCGAATGCGTTTTCTTGGGCGCCCTCACATGGCACGACTTGAACCGACCCAACCCGAAAGCATTTCCTTGGGCACCCTCACACAACCTGACCTGACCCGACCTGAACGCGTTTCCTTGGGCACCCTCACATGGCATGACCCTGCCCAACCCGACCTGAACGCGTTTTGTTGGGCACCCTCACACGATCCGACCCGACCTGAACGCGTTTTGTTGGGTGCCCTCACACGATCTGAGCCGACCCACCCTGAATGTGTTTCCTTGGGCACCCTCACATGACCTGACTCGACCCAAACACATTTCCTTGGGAACCTTCACACGACCATACCCGACCCGCCCGAAAGAAGGCACAAGGGAGAAAAAGGAAAACAGGTCACACACATGTGCACAATGCACATGGGCAGTCACAACTTAGAATTTTTGATACGACCACCCTCACATGACCTGCCCGAACGTGTTTCCTTGGGCGTCTTTGGCTAAACCACAACCTTGAACTAGAGAAAACTCCAATAAGAGAAAAATAGGTTAGGGCATCAAGATCCCCATCAAGAAATGATGATGAACCAATGCAAATCCTATGGAGAAACTAAGCATAACCCCAAGCAAGGCAGACCCTTGGATACGACACGACCTAACTTGACCCGATCGAAAGTGTTTCCTTGGGCTCCCTCACACGACACGTCCCGACCCAACCCACCCGAACGTGTTTCCTTGGGCGCCCTCACACAACCCGACTTGACCCAACCTGACCAAATGTGTTTCCTTGGGCGCCCTCACATAGCACGACCTGACTGACCTGACCTGAACGTGTTTCCTTGGGCACCATCACATGACTCGACCCGCCCAAATGGCAAAGGCACAAGGGAGAAAAAGGAAAACGGGGTACAAAACCATCCTTCTTCATAGCAACTACATAGTTGATATAGTTTTCTTCCTACTATGTTGTCCCTCTTTACCTCACGCTTATGATATTGTATATTTTATAATTTATTTCATGAGTAATTGACATGGCCGCAAATTATTGGGACTCATTGATTGTTTTTTATTGTACATAAGTACTTAACATGGTTGAGAATTGCTAGGAATTGTTCAATAGCATACTCCCTTGTTGGGTTGCAGGGTGGTGTTGGGGTACATTACACTCATTAGTTCATTAAGGCACACACTCTAGCCATCATTAGACCCTCTTCCATACATTATTAGGAGCACATATGACCACTTTTAATTCACTATTGGGCATTACCTATCATTTTTCAAATTCTCTATTTTTAAGGTTTTCTATTTTAATAGGGGGTTCCACCTAGGATGACATGTGGCACTAACTAGACACTAGTTGGAGGATTAAATGGATAATTCCACTCCATTGATTCATACTACCTAATTCAAAGACCTTCCTAGAGTGAGAATGCACTTCCTCCCTACTTTGCAGGAGTTAGTTGTCATTTTTCTCTCTCCTCTCCTTGTTAAGTTGACTTTTAATCCTATTTTGGAGTTCAACTAGGTTTAACCAGTAATTATTTTGCATGTGAGATTCATTAATTAGTTCTAATTGATTTCTAACTCCACTTACTTCTAGTGCACTCTATTTTAGAATAGTTTTATAATTTTAGGTCTCCCAATCTAATTTGACTTATTTGCAAACTAGGGAAAGTGCTTTTCAGATATACCAAGTGCATGAAAATGGAATCCCAACCGAATTTGAATTAGTTGGCATCCTAGAGAGTCTCATTAGTTTATTACCCAATTTATCAACAATTTTATTCTCTTTTCTCTCTTGTTTTGCAAGTATCTAGTTGTGTATTTTTTCGCATTTAGATCCTGTAATTGTGCTTACAATCCAACACATCCATCTTGGAGATGTTAGGTGATGCTCACATGACCCGACCCACCCTCACACGATAATCCAACACATCTTTGGGTGTCCTCATACGACCTGATCTGACCCACCTGAACGCGTTTCCTTGGGCACAATCACATAGCATGACCTGACCTGATTTGCCTGAACGCATTTCCGTAGGTTCCCTCACACTACCCGACTCAAACCAGACGAATACGTTTCCTTGGGCTCCCTCATATGACCTGACCTGAACCGACCTAACCTACCCGAATGTGTTTCCTTGGGTGCCCTCACACGACCGTACCTGACCTGACCGGCTCGATCATGTTTCCTAGGGCGCCTCCACATGGCACGACCCAACTTGAACCGACCTAACCCGCCCAAATGCGTTTTTCGGGGTGCCCTCACACGACACGACCTGACCCGACTCGACCCACTTGAATGCATTTCCTTGGGCGCCTTCACACAACACGGCCTGCCCGACCCATTTCAATGTGTTTCCTTGGGTGGAATCACACGACATGACTCAACCCAAATTGACCTAACTTGCCCAAACACGTTTCCTTGGGCACCATCACACGTCCCGACCTGACCCAACTCACCCGAATGTCAAAGGCATGAGGGAGAAAACAGAAAGTGGGTCACAGGAACATGCACAAGGCACATGGGTGATCACAAATTAGAATTTTTGATACGACCTCCCTCACATAATCTAACCCAAATGCATTTCCTATGGCGCCCTCACACGGTATGACCCAACCCACCAGAACGAAGGCACGAGGGAGAAAACAAAAAATGAATCACACAAACGTGCACAAGGCACATGAGTGGTCACAACTTAGCATTTTTATATAGCCATCCTCACACAACCTGACCTGACCCGGTCTGCCCGAACACATTTCCCTAGGTGCCCTCACACGACCGGTCCTGATTTTCTTGGGTGCCCTCACACGACCAAACCTGACCCGCCCCGACCAACCCGAATGCGTTTCCTTGGGTGCCCTCACACGGCGTGACTCGACCTGACCCACTCGAATGCGTTTCCTTAGGTTCCCTCACACGACCTGACCTAACCCGCATGAACATGTTTCCTTGGGTGCCCTCACACGACCCCACCCAAACCGACTTGACCTGCCCGAACACGTTTCCTTGGGTGCCCTCACACAACCTGACCTGAACCGACCTACCCGAACATGTTTCCTCGGAAACCCTCACACAGCATGCACCAACTCAACCCGCCTGAACATGTTTTCCTAGGGACCCTCACATGACATGACCTGACCCGACCTGACGTGCCCGAACGCGTTTCCTTGGGCACCGTCACATGACACAACCCGACCTGGACGTGTTCCTTAGGCGCCCTCACATGACCCGACCCGAATTGACCCACTAAAACATGTTTCCTTGGGCACTTCCATAGTACGGCACCACTCGAACTGAACGCGTTTCCTTGGGCACCATCACACAAGTCCCACCCGAATGTCGATTAAGGTACGAGGGAGAAAACGAAAAATGAGTTGCAGGAACGTGCACAAGGCACATATAAAGTCATAACTTAGCATTTTTGATATGTCCTCCCTCATACAATCTGACCCAAATGTGTTTCCTATGGAGCACTCACACGACACAATCCGACCCACTCAAACGAAGGCATGAGGGAGCAAATAGAAAACAGATTGCACAAACGTGCACAAGGCACACGGGTGGTAAAAACTTAGCATTTTTTATACAACCACCCTTACATGACCCGACCTGACCTGACCTGACCTACCTGAATGCGTTTCCCTGGGCGCCCTCACACGACCTGACCTGACCCGATCTGCCCGAATGCGTTTCCATGGGTTCCCTCACACGACCCGATCTAACCTGCCCCGACCTGCTCAAATGTGTTTCCTTGGGCGCCATCACATGACACAAACTGACCTGACCCAGCAGAACATGTGTCCTTAGGTGCCCTCACATGACCCAACCCGACCCGCATGAATTTGTTTCCTTGGGCGCCCTCACACAACCTGACCCGAACTGACTCGACCCACTCGAACATGTTTCCTTGGGCGCCCTAATATGACCTGAACCGACCCGACCTTCCCAAACACGTTTCCTCGGGCACCCTCACACAACACAACCTACCCGAATGCATTTCCTTGGGCCCCCTCACACGACCCAAATTGACTCGACCCATCGAAACACGTTTCCTTGGGTGCCATCACACTACTGGACCTTACATGACCCGACTTGACATGACCCAACCTAACACGACCCGACTTGACCCGATCTGACCTGAATTGACCTAACCCTCACACGGTTTCGTTACAAGTCTGACGTTTGGAGTAAGGTCATCTCTATTCTGAAATTTGGAGAGTGTCGTCACAATTCTGACGTTTAGAGAGTTTTGTCGCAAGTCCGATGTTTGGAGCGAGGTCGCCGCTATTCTGACATTTGGAGATTTTCTTCGCAAGTTTGACATTTGGAGAGTTTTTTTGCTATTTCGACATTTGGAGAGTTTCGTCGTTATTCCGATGCTTTTTGGAGAGATTAAAAAAATTGATAAAAAGTTGGAATTTTCTGACAATACGTCAAAATTGTCATAACTAAAGTGTCAAAAAATTAATCATATGTACTAGTGGTTGATTAATGAGTGAAATCCAGCATCGTTAAGTTGTCAGGGAAAGCTCTCCTCCAGAGAGTCAAGCGTGAGGGAGAGTGAAAGCAGAGAAGAGTGATACCCCCTCTCGTATTTTCTAGATCTTGACCATTGCTAGATCCCGACCAAATACAGTTCCGCTCAGTTGCCGACACGAGCTAGTGACAATAGTTGTTATTCCTAGGTATCACATAGGTGACTGCGGGGGGGAATACCTGTGGTACTTGAGGCAGACATTGCATGACATCCATTAGTACTTCTGGAGGGTTCCCTTGCAAAAGTTGGGTACTCGCACTAGAAAATGATTTTGTTTGGAGGTCAACGTAATTGTTTTTGTTACCTTCACTAGTAGGCCCAGGGCATAATTACCCCATACTATTTTTGGAAGGTCCTTATTTTCTCTTTCTTGTATTTTCGTGTTCGGTCCTAATAAGCCAAAGTGGAAATAACTAAGAGCTACTTGATTGTTGAATATTAGGTTCATTTTTTAGAGAATTCTCTTTTCTCCTAGACTACCATAGCTTTATAAGTTTTTGAGTCTTTATAAGTTATCATAATAATTAAATGTGGTTAACTGATCGGTTCATCGATCGAGGAGACTTTGTGGGATTTCTCTTGCGATTGTCGAGCCTTCTTCTAGAAGGCATAGGAAAAATTATGTTGTTGATTTCCAATCATTAGCAGCGAACACATCATAGAGTGATCCTCCGCTTGGGGCTATTATTTCTGAGGGTAGTCCTAGTGCTAGTCGTGATTTAGAGAGGAGTACTCCACTCCTTTCTTGGGTACTTTTCTTGGCGAAAGAATTTGAGGTTGAAGAAATTCATGAACATCAAGTTACTCCTTCCTCCTCCTCTTCCTTCTAGTTTTTTGGACATTTTATCATACGTTGGGCCTCCATCTCACAGACCGACTAGCCCTCATATTTCTCCTTCTTTTCCTTCGATGGCCAATACTGGGATCACAACTTCGTCTATGAGTACTTCAAGTGTGTATACTTCTTTTTCATCAAAAGGAATAGGTACCTTTGCTATATCTACCATCACTCCTAGTACTGCAATTTTTGGCTCTACCTCCATTCCATCTACGAGTGGGGGGACCCAAGATTTTGCTTCCCATATTGGTCCCTTTTCATTTTGGATGCCTTCTATTGTAATTCACTTAGTTTCTTTCACTACTAAATCTATTGTCTCCATGCCCATGTCTTCTATGGCTAGTGGATCAACCTATTTTTAGGGTTTTCCCTTCGGAAGTGGTCATATTCCTCATGCGAACCCTTCCTCAGGTTCTTTACCTTTCTCCGTGAAAATTCAAAGTTGTAATCCTTTTCTAAGAGGTCAAAGTTATAATTATTTTCAAGGCTAGAACACTGATTTCAGTGGTTTAGGAATTGAGAATCAGTTCATGTATGGTCAACAGGGGAATGTTCCTTTCTCCTCCATAGGTGCCTCTCACTATTTTTCTCCTTTTGCTAATGAATGTAACCCTTAACAAGGGGTCTCATTTTCATTTAATACTTCTATTGGAGGGAGTGTTCATTTTTATGGTAACCCTGCAGTGGGAGGACATCCTACTTTGAGTTTCTCTAGACCACAAGGTTTTCCTTATGGTCTAGCTTCTTCTACAAAAAATCCATGGCAGCATGGTGCCTTAGAAAATCCAGGTTATTATTTTCAGAATGTTGGGAATCCTTCCCCTGGTGGATGGAATTCTCAGGGTCCTTTGTGCTTACCATTCCTGGAAACTCTAAATTTTCCCAATCTATCGAAGTTGACTAATGATCTTATCTGATATAGCTCAGGTTGGCTTTCGGTTCCTACCAAGCTTTCATCTGATATTCCAAAATTTGAAGGGAAGACTGGTGAGGATCCAACCACCCATGTTACCACTTTCCATTTATGGTGCTCATCGAACTCCCTCATTGATGATTCAATTAGGTTGTGATTATTTCAATGCAAATTAATTGGAAACGCTGCTAAATGGTACATTGAGCTTAGTGGGAACACCTTTTCTCCGTTTGGCAAGTTGGGTACCATGTTTTTGAATCATTTTCAATTTCCGATTCATTATGATGTTGGAACTGAGATTCTGGCCAATTTCCAAAAAGATAAGGCAACACACATTTTTTACCATATTTAGGAATGGAGTAGAAGGAAGATGTTGATTAAAGCCTCCATTCGCCTCGAATGGTTCCTCAAATCTTTACAGCTAAAAATGTCAAAGGATGTATCTCTTCTGGGGTATTCACTGATGAGAAAGATATCTTTAGAACCCAACAATTGGAATTGATCTATTATTAGTTTGGTATTATTAATAAGATCTTGCCTTATGCTCCTCATTCCAAAATAGATTTAGCCAAACTAAAGTTAGGTTCCCATGCTAACAAGCTTGTTGGTTCGATCGATAATAATACAACTAAACTTTTGAATCAATTGTAGCAGTCGTCTCTACAATTTTCTCCTTATATTCAGGCTATGTCGTTAGTGTCTACCCCTTCCCAGCCCTTCACAATTAATGTTGTCCAATCCTCTAACCCTAAAGGAAATAAAAAATCCAATGGGAAGAAGAAGGGACAAAATAAAAAGGATCAGGATGGGAAGGGTAATGCGAAAAAATCCAATGATAATGTTGGAGAGGGTAAGAGAGAGTCGAAGAATAAAGTCAAGTTTCCTTGCAAGTTATGCACTGGAGACCATCTTACTCATCTCTTCCCTAATATTTAGGATGCTCAGCGCTTGTTAGGTTGATAGGGTTCCTCTAGTTCCCAGGTTGTCCTAACTAACCCTTTTCCCCAAGGGAAAAAAAATCTTGCTGGCACGAATGCAAATACTGGAGCTCCCACAGGGGGAAACAAGGAGTGGGGAAATTCTTCAAATGTATACATGGTGAGTGCTCACGTTGATGTTGCCACGAGATCACATGATTATGGTGAATCCAAAGCTTCAAAGGCTAAGCCCGCTCCTAATACTTTTGGGCCACTCCGTATTGAGAGGGTCGTAGTTGAGCCTATACCTCGCATGGCGAAAGGTTCTGCTAAACATTCAACAATCAACCCTAATGCCTAGGCAGCTTAAAACTACTCCATTGTAGAAGACTTGGCTTAGATTCCTTGTGTTATTTCTACATTGGAGGTACTCTAGTCATGCCCAAAAAAAATGAGTGCCTTGCTCACTGCGATCGGGGTGATAGATCCAAAGAACTCTCTTATGATCACATTCGATATGTCAAATCTTAAGAAGAGGCTTCCTCATCATATGGATTTTCATATCAAATATACGTATCAGAAAAGCAATATTTTTCAAACGGAAGTCGATGAAGGAGCTTCCACATGTGTCATGTCTATTTCATGTTGGAAACCTATTGGATCTCCTCAAGTCGTTCCTTCACCTACTCTCCTGACTAAATTTTATGGTCATTCTCATAGGCCACATGGCATTGTTCCTGCCTTACCTATCTGTCTTGGGGGAAAAGTTTTCAATATCGAGGTAGAAATAGTTGATGCCAATTTGGACTACAACCTTCTATTGGGATGGAAATTGATTTATCATATGGATGCCATTGCTTCATCATTATTTCACATCCTATGTTTTCCCCATGAAGGGATAATTTTTACTATTGATCAGATGGACTATTCTCCAATAGATCCTAATGAATCCTAAAATTCTACTATTCCCTTGGTGAATGATGTCAAGAAACCTATGGAGAATCTAGGATTCGGTATGTATACATCATAGATGGGTACCTTTGATCTTCCACCCCATTATGTTCATATAAATGCTATTTCATCCTCCAAGGCTCATACTCGAAGAGAGTTCTTCGAACTCATTATTTTTCATATCCTTGGACCTTACCCTCTCCTATGACCACATTAGAAGAGGGGCAAGTGGGTGGAATGGAATATCCTATATCTGTAGTAGAAATTTCTTATCAGTATATTATTAAGTCTGCAGATTCCGATCCAATTTCTCTTTCACTGGAGGACTTGGATGGAGATGTGGCTCTGGCTTGGACACTTAACTCATATTCTTCTTTAAACTGCTAATTCGATATTGTTCTACCATCACTGGAGGAAATCCTAGAGGCAATGACAGGTGTGGAAAGACCGTGGGATGATTTGCATCATCAGTCATATTTTCTACCAGATTTGCATGAGGTTGAGTCTATATTGTCTAGCGTTGTGTCAACTGGTCCTGTTCACCTGATTCTGAACCCTTTGGCTCCAACACAGATTTTTTCCAAAGGTAATATGGTTGTCATTTTAAAATCTATTCTGGTGAACATTTACAAGAATCCCAATGTTATAGATAATGTTTTCATCGGAGTTGACTATTCCCTTGAAGAGATTCATATCTATACCAATCTCTTTAAAGAGTTTCATGATTTTTTCACTTGGTCTTATGAGGAAATTCCTGGAATTGATCCATCTATTGTCCATCATGAGATCAATAATTATGAGAATGCTAAGCCTATACGGAAGAAGATTCGACCATCCAATCATAGGAGAGCTGCAACTATCAGGGCGAGGTTGAGAAGATGCTTAAGGCAAGTTTCATATACCTTGTTCCTTTGACTAAATGGGTTTCAAATGCAGTTCCTCTGGACAAGAAACAAGGAATGATCTGCATCTGCATTGACTTCAAAGATTTGAATAAGGCATGTCCGAAAGATAATTACCCCACACCATTTATTGATTAGATTATTGATGATTGTGTAGGGAATGAGATTTTCTCTTTCATGAATGGTTTCTCGGGATACAATCATATTACCATCCATCCTGAAGATCAGCACAAGACTGCTTTTATTTTCCCTCGAGGTATTTTTGCATGCAAGAAGATGCATTTTTGTTCTAAAAATGCTGGAGCTACTTTCCAGCAGGCCATGTCTTATGCTTTCCATTATATCAAGGATATCATCAAAGATTATTTGGATGATTTATCTGCATGTTATCTAAAGAGAATTGATCATCCTTCTCATCTTCATTAGATTTTCGAAACATGTCGTCATTAAAAAATCCAGTTGAATCTGAATAAGTGTGTTTTCGCCATCACATCCAGTCGGTTGTTGGGATTCATTGTGTCTACTGAAGGGATTCATGTATATCCCTTCAAGGTTGAGGTAATACTTTAGTTCCCCCCCATATTCTATTCGTCAACTTCAAAGTCTTCAAGCAAAAGCCAATTTCTTGAGGATATTCATCGTTAACTATGCTGAGATTATGAAAGGGTTTATGAGATTGTTGAAGAAAGGAATTCTTGTGGGATGACTTTGCTCGATGCTCATTTGATGCTTTGAAAAATGTATTGACCTCTACTCCTTTATTGAGTCCACTTGATTATAGCAGAGACTATCTTTTGTATCTTGCTAAGGCAGAATCTACTATAGGTATGGTTCTAGTTCAGGATGATGATGCTCTTTGTGAGAATATTATTTATTATCTAATTCGAGGCCTGTAAGGTCCTAAATTGTGATATTCTCCCATTGAAAAGCTAGCTTTGGCAGCGGTCCATGCTATCCAGTGACTTAGGCATTGTATTATGCTTTGCAAAACTTATGTTTTGGCAGCTATCAATCTGTTTCAATTTGTTCTCAAGACAAGTGATTGGGGGCAAATATAATTGATGGATTTTCATTTTACAAGAATTTTACCTCGATTTCATGTCTTCCAAATCCAAAAAATCATTGGTATTTGCGGAGTTAATCTTTGAGTTTCCTCATGGAGAAGAGATTATTTAAAAGGAATCATTCCTTGATGAATATATTTTCCTCATTTATTCACAAGATCCTTGGTACAGAGATATTATTATCTATTTCTAGATTTTGAAGTTTCCCCTCGCTTCTTTGAAGGATGAGCATTTGCGTTATTTGGTGAAAAGTTATCTTATCATCAGTGAACTTTATATCGTTGTGAGGTTGATTCAATCCTTAGACGTTGCTTAACCCTAGAAGAGGTTGATGTTTTACTGAATGATTTCCATAATGAAGCTTGTGGTGGTCATTTATCTGGGCTTGCTACATCTCAAAAAATTATGCGTGATGGATATTTTTGGCCCTTGATTTACAAAGATTGTTTTGAGGCAATAAAAAAATGTCATCCTTATCGATTTTATACTCGGAAGATGCGTGCTCTTCCAACTACGCTCTTTCTTCTTATCACTATCAGTCCGTTCACTATGTGGGGAATTTGTTTTACTACTTGTAACCTGCCTTCAACATTATAGCAGTGGATTACTTCATGGAGTGGGCCAAGGCTATGTCTAATTTCTCGAATGATTGTGAAACAACAACCATGTTTCTGTTCAACCAAGCCATTTCTCGCTTTTGTATTCCTTAATATATTGTCACTGACCGTGGCAGTCATTTTCAGAACTCCATGATGGTTGAATTGGCTCTTAAATTAGGTTTCTGATAGGAGCATCCATCTCCTTATTATCCTCAGGCCAATGGGCAAGTGGAAGTCATGAATAAATCCTTGAAGGTTATCCCACAAAGGATGATCAATAAAGATAGATAATTGGCATGTCATGTTGTATCCTGTGCTTTGGGCATACCAGATGTCAGTTAAGCCCACAAATGATTTCCCTCCTTTCCAACTGGTTTATGGATTGGAATCAATATTCCCTGTTGAGTGTTAAATTCCTTCCCTTAAGCTAGTTGAGCTTCTTCCAAACACTTCAAGTCTTGAAGAGCACCTTATTTATCTGGAACATCTCGATGAGCAGCATTATTATGCAGCTATGGTTAATGAGGCTCATAAGAAAAGAGTGAAGGTTCAGTATAATAAAACTTTAAAACCTAGGGTTTTCTTCGAAGGCAAACTCGTCCTAGTCTATGACCAAGATAAGCATGACTTGGGGGCAGGGAAATTTAAATCCATGTGGTACTTACCTTTCATTGTCAAAAGAGTCCTTAAAAATGGAGCTTATGATTTGTTTGACTTTGACGGAAATGAGCTAGCGGAGCCCATAAATGGGCTCTATATTAAGAAGTATTATGCCTAGGCTTATGCCTATCATTTTCTTTGGTTCGTACATATTGTATTTTTTGTGCATATATTTCTATCGATTTGGTTGTGATGTTGATATTTTTTATCTACCTTGGCAGGTATCTATGGATGATATGATTCATTTTGGCTTTGTCGATGGTGCTAGTCGACACACCCAGAATCTCGCTTATACAGCTTGGGTAATTTACTATCCATCTGGTCAGTTGTTAGTCTCAAGGGGCATATGCATTGGTCCTACTTCGAACAATGTTGCAGAATATAATGTTGTGGTAAATATACTATCTTAAGCAATATCTATTGGTGTTGGTTCATCAGTCGTGTACTTGGACTCACAACTGGTGGTGTCTCAATTACATCTATCATGTTATAGATCCATGTTTATATTGCCTATTTCTGATAGTGCATTTGTTACAAAGATCATTTAATTATATTACATATATTAATATTCCATGATTAGAAAATACATTTGTTGATTCATTAACTAATCAAGCAATTGATTGACGTATAATTTATTCATCACATTAAATATCAAAAATCATCAATAATCATTGTATATATGAGATAGTCACATCACGAAATCGTTGTATACATATCAGAGTCATATGTTCAAAAATAAAAAATAAAAATTGGAAAATTATGTCTTAAAAAGTTAGGGCTTATACCCAATCATGTCCATATCAAAAAGATAAAGTTGTCCAGTCATCCTAAAAATCTATGTCTATGGGCCCTGCCCTAGATGAGCATCTCAGAAGAACATTATGGCAGTAGCCACACGGAGGAATCGTTGCACCCAATCACGTGGTACACCAACCACGCGTATCTGAATAGCTTCTGGGAGGTCTTCCACTTTAGCCATAGGGACCTGGAAGGTTAGGCCCTCCAAGTTCCTCTGTATGGCATGGAGGACTCTCTCAGGATCTCCTACGACATTCTTCGCCTCTCTTCCGTGGCGCATGTGCCTCAATAGAACCTCAGGTATAATTGGTGCAACATCTGTATTGTAATATCCCAAAATAGGAAAAGCAACAATATATCACATAAAAGTGGAAAATAGCAGCAAATATCAATACATCATATGTGAGCCAAAGATAGATCCATGGTATTATGAATAACAACAACAAATAAGTAGAATATCTTGGGGATCAAGTCCCTCAAGCTAGGCAAGAGAAGCCTCTACTGCCTAAAAGAACCAATACATGTGATACAGCTTCTAAAAAAAACACTGAAGCAAGTACAACACAATTCTAATGACTAATACTACAGATGGAAAACGTAAATGAATGTATATAATAATACAATGCCCATACAAGGCTAAAAATGGATATCTATGCTCCTTAACACTTTTTCTAGATAACCCAGGAAGGGTTTCCGGAAATACACAAAATATTAGAATGCCGGAATGCAGCCCTAGGGTTGAATAAAATATGCAATTGGGCACCTAAGAGGAGGTGGCTGAAACTGATGTAGATCTGAAAGGAAATCCTCCAATGGACTCTTCAGGTGTAGGTATGATCCCTCCACTGAAAAGCAAACACTCCAAATGGAGCACTGAAATCACTCCTGCAACTGCTCAATAAAATAATGCAGTCATGGACTGAAACTACGCTATAGGGGATGATGGTAACTTGGCCTATTGCCAAAATATTTTATGAAGCGTAGGGACCTTCCTTACCAATATCCCAATTGAAAGAAACATTCCTCCACTGAAACACAAGCTCAGAAATGGTCCAAAGAAGCCCTCCATTGTTGCACCCTACAACTCAACACATATCTAAATAAAATCTGCATTGTAGAAGAATTGTAGCTTGGACTAAGGCTAGAATGTGGAAATAATGCTCAATTAACTTCTCCTGAGTGGGCACTCAAAGTCCCCCAAGGATGAAAGTGGGATTCCCGCTCGGGAACACCCTTGCGCTAAACATCACTGCAATCTTAGCTAAACGGCTGAAGAGATCCACAAGTCATACAGACCATAAAAAAACAATAATCCAAAAGCATGCTCTCCATGGCTTCCATCCCCTTCCTTATATGCTTGATTAAATTCCTCACCTTGGGCCCCATTCATTATAGCCGCTACTTCCATGCATAGGATCTCCCTCCAAAATTGCACTTTCCCTCACTGAATTTCCACTCCATCCATACCACCGTTGTTGATTTGGTCAAAGTTGACCCAGTCCACATCCTTCATCCCTTGTTCACACATAGGGGTGCTTTATTTAGCTCTTTATATGTCCTCCATCCACATTTGGAGTGGTTTTATTCCTAATAAGAAGATGTATGGGTCTCCCTACCCTCTTATTCTTCTAAGAACCAAAATCAAGAATTAATATTCCAATTATCTGCATGTTAATTTAGGAATATTACAATCCTCCCCTCCCAAATGTTTCTTGTCCTCAAGAAACTGCAAGGATAGAAATGAAAAATGTAGGGAACCTTCATTCCCATGTGAAGCTCCAAATTCCAAGCTATCATCCATATAAAATGAATCACCCTCTAGAATGGTAATTCATAGAAAAACTCCTCCCACATGCTCATGAGAGGCATCTCCCAAATGCTCAAGTTAACCATATGGATCACCTCATAAGGAAACAAGTGATATATTGTAGCAGCCATATAATGTCTCATGCTCCCCCTGAAGCATGAAAAAGTGTGGGAAGTCTCATTCCCAATGGACACATCCAACCTATGTGTCATCCCTCCAATCATGTCCCCAACAATGATAAGAACATCATCAACATATGGGATCACAATCAAGGTCATGATAGCTTTCATGTGTAGTAATGGAGAAGGAAAATGGTCCCTCAAGTGCAACTAGCTTAGTTTGAATCCCAACTGCATCAAAAAATGGCATGATGAGTGGTTTCTCAACCACTTTCTTGTTGCCCCAATCTGCTCACATGCTTGTAGAAGGTGTATGATGTGTGGTGCAAATTGAGCACACCCTAAATAAGACATAGTCTCCCCAAGATATCTTAGGGAGTGGCCATCTTCATCAATACTTATGGCCCCAAGTAGATCATGAATTATATAAGGAAGAGTGCCCCCTCTTGGAGAAATTCCCTGCACATGAATGGTAAGTAAATACAAATACATAGTAAGTGAATCATGATGTACAAAAATACAACCTTTACCATGTACTTGGTTCAAGCTAGTAAGGTGGCTCATAGATGGGCCTCCTTTCACTCCAAATGAGAAAGGAAGTGGTTGTGATAACTATACCAAGGAGCTATGTCTCTCCTCAAACTCCAAACAATCCACACATCTCCTCATATGATGGTGCATCTCCTCTTTGAAGCCTTCCCAAATGAATCCCTCCAATATAATATGGTATGCTCTTATGAAACTAGTGGGGTTGGAGAGAAAACCCTCATATGATGTATGTAGTAGCTTCTCCTTGAGCTTAGAAGCTCTAGTAAATAATATCCTACTCTAAAAATAGATGACCCCATCTGTCACTGCATATCTCCCATCTGATAATTGGCCATCGAGCACTCTACATGAAAAGAGATCCTTGGAGTATTCCACCAATAGCTGGGATCTCCAATAAGGATCAATACTCAATAATGAAAGTGTTTCTTATCTACAATGAAAAGCACCTATCATGTTGCTGCCCTTTTCTTTGACATCTCCCATGCCAAATTCATACACCGGGATGCTGCAATCTTGCCTTTACTGCTCCTCTTGCAACTACTCATGCTCTACTGAAGGTTGAATTTTTTGGAGGTTAGCCTTCCATGGGAAGTTATCACCTATCAAAAACCTTCTGATTTTGGCCAATGTAAGCATGAGTGGCCACCAACCTCTACCATATGTGTAACATCCCTCCATATGGGTAAGTATCTTCTAACTCTCCAAATCCATGGAGTGGTCTCCTTGCACCATGATGGTGCCATCCATCCTTGAAACATCTTCTCTCAATGCAAGATGTTTGGTGAGAGTGGGTAATACTGATATTGGGAGAATGCCTCCCTTCTCCTTGAGCCTACCCCAAACTCTCTGCGTTGTGTCAAGTCCTCCCATGGTTCTCACCCCTTTTGGATCCATGAGTGGCGCAATCTGTTGTGAGATATCTCTCATCAACTCTTGATCTGGTGGTCTCCTAGGTGGAATTCCTCCATGTAATGAGACATCAATGTCAAGAGTAGACTGCATATATGAGTGGACTACTTTTTCCTTGAGTCTACCTCTTTTGTGTACCAACCTATTAAAATTGATAGGGGTGTGTGCTCCTAATCATCTGATGCTGGCCATCCACCCTATCTTCTCCTTCCATCTACAAGGCCTCACAATCTATCAATGATGGCACATGTTGCCCATGGATTGTGCCCTGATATCCACATGTGATATTCTTTGGAACTCCTTGCAAGGATACAAGGGCTCCTCTAATTAGAGCAATTGCTCCATCTAACTCTCCATGAGGTACTATATCTTCTCCTAATGTGACAGTGATGTTACCTATTGCCTGCTCTTCCCCTTCATCATTAATGGAGGTTACATCATCATTATTAAGAGGCTCTTTGTCTCGATCCTCTTTTGAAAAGGACATCTTCATGTATTCCTTTTCCCAGGAAGAACTCATCATGTTCTCCCCATCACAGGAAGAACTCATCATCCCAGGTAGTCCTAGGGACCTCATCACCCCCTAGTCTCTTCATTAGATCAACCCATCATGTTATATGTGGGTCTCGTGGGTTGCTGATGGTGGATATCACTTTGGGTCTAATCCGAGATAGTCTCTCGAAAAAGAAGATACATAGGATAGTCCCATATCCGAAGTGCTTGGTCTTATTTTTCCGGATTAAACTTGGGGGTTTTTTCTCTAGAGCCTTTTTCTCAATTTTCCCAATGCACAAATGAAAAGTGTGAGTTCAAATGGCCTATTTATGCCCAAATTTAAAATAAAAAAAAATCAAAACGCACTTGTATAGAGTTTGTTTTTACTTTTTGAATTTGTCAAAGACTTTATGACCTTTTGGCTTGTATGTGCTGGGATAGGTTGTTTTCAGGACCATTTGATGATATCAAGATGATTTTTACCGCTTCGATTCCATGAGTGCTAACCCGTCATGGGAGATATTGCGTTCAAAACTAGCATATAGGTTAGGGAAATTCACTTTCCGTTGCATTTTTCATTCTAGCCTCCATACTGAAATCTTTCCATAGGGTCGACCCCATCATGTTATGATTATTAAACCATTTTCACTTGTTGATTTATAAAATAATGATATGACGATAGAGCCATATTTTAAATGGGATTCCTAGTTATATGCTCGCTAACATATGTTGCCCATGCTGCAAAATTGTGTAGGCTCGGGAGTCCTCTTTATTCCCACCATGACCTATGCGACGAAGCTTCATTTTTCTTCTTTTCAATATTTTTGGCTTTATACCCTAGAGGCTCCCTATTTTTGAGTTGTTTTGTTGCATTGCATATTGACCATTTGTATATCTTGGCCTTAAGCCGACTTCACTTGGACTCATGTATAAGCCAACTTTTTCACCATTTCCTTCTACAACGTCAACCCTGCAATCACTTAGCATCTGAAACTTGACACCCATTTCCCATAGACAAAAAGTTCCTCTGAGTGTCATCTACCAGTTTTGCCACATTGCATTGAGCATAGGATTGTTCCTATCCCAGGAACTAGTGCACCAATTTCCCGACACTCATTCTATCCACTGTACTATAGGCATTATTTTATTCTTTTTCAAGCTTTCAATATGAAAAACACAAAAAAATTAAATATCCCAAAAATAGTGGGAATGGGACATTACTTCCATATTTTATGGCAACTAAGATTCAGTTGTTTTGCCCTTGAACAAAGCACAAAAAGCAAAGCCTTTTCTCCATTGGGATGGGCTTTAGTTTGACTTAGGAGAGCCATAACCTTGTTATTGAGTCAGTACTCCCTCGGTTGGTTATCTCTTCCAATCATATGGATGGTTTGTTCATACCTCCTGCATGACAAGCTTATACAAAGTTATCATATGTTTCCATAGTCACATTTTGAGTTGTGTTTTTTTTCAAGGGAAGTAACCTAAGTCAGCCTTTCTATAGTGTCTCTGGACTCATTTTTCAGTCGGCCATCTCTAGTCTGTTAGAGTCTTGTTCTAACATATAAGCTATTGGCTCCTTTTCTCGTGTTGGTTTGAGAAGGTTTCCATTGACTTCTTGCTAGCGGGTTTTCTCTTATCGACTTCAACAAATTTCTCTAAGAGTAAACCTAGAGCCGCACCCTGGCCTTATTTAGATAATTGATAGGTGACTTTGTGTTGAGCATTTGATCAACACCATGGGCCTTTGACTGAGTGGTTTCCCTTGTGTTGGACGTCAGCTTTCATTATCACACTTGGGATTCGTGCAATACCTTGGTTTCCATTTGACCCTGTCAGTGGATACCTCACCTCTTTGTCAGATTTCATTATTGGTTGGTTCAGAGGGTTTCTGTCGTGCACTAGCTAAATTTTGTGCATGCTGGAAATGTGCTTCGAGTTGGTTACTTCATATTTCTTCGTCTGGTTCCTTCCAAATCTTGGCCTACGGGTTACACTCATGCTGGATTGATGTGGGATGCCTTAATGCCTTCCTTCCAATAGATCTTTTCCCATCGACTCTGATAAATTTCTCTCAGAACAAGGTCTAGAGTCCTTTTGTCAGTACCTTAGGGCTTGTAGTCATTGGTGGCAGACTCCTTCACTATCGACAGTGAGAATACATCAATGTATCCTGATTGGTAGATTCTATCAAGTGTTTGAATTCAACTCATTTATTCACACTTGTGAGGTTGTACTGGGGTAAATTGACTCTCATCATTTATCACCTCTATATACTTGATGATCTATGTATTGGCATTGGGCAACCCTTTCCATTCAGACTTGGTCCTTTGCCTAAAAAACAATATTTTGAATTCCATATGCGACTCTACCCTCTCAAAAGCACGTGCAAACATGGGTCCATCTATATCCTACCTGCGTATATAATTTAAAATATGAAAAAAATATAAAACTCCCTATTATTTGGGTGGGGTTTATGGGTTACACTGGAAGCCTACCTATAGGAGCCCGTGGCCAAAAATTTTCCCAACTGAAAAAATAGTTTTGAGGAAGTATAAATACACCTCATGGGAAGGCCCAAAGGGGAGAGAGAGATAGGTATTGATACTATAGCCTGTTAGTCCCAGATCAAGTTCGAGTATCCCTCTGCCTCCTGCACTTTCCAGGTTGAGGAAACCCTTGTTTCCATCTTCGAGATGTTCACCTCCTTTACGTGACATCCTTGTGCACCTTTATGGAAGAATATTGTTGAGGCTTGAGATGGACGGATTCAGAGGACAGTTTTGCTTAGAGCCGTGGCTGAATCAGGTGGTATTCCTCCACATATTTTACATACATCAATAAAGAAGATTTATCTCGTTCATGATGTCGTGATCTTTAATGCTTTTGTACATGTTAATGATCTTGTTATAGTTGATTTCATGTTATTTTCTATAAGCTTATATGATCTAACACTAACATCTATAACATGTATTCTCTTACAACTATTCTATGTGATTTTCTTGAATGAGTTGCAGGTTTTGAAGCACGTGGAGAAGGAGAAGGTTTGAACCCTGCAGGAACGACCTTAAACATAGTACATACAGGTAAGGTCACTTCTCCCAAGATTTCTAGTTGAAGCATTATGACCTTTAGTTTGATTTATTTTTCCTATTGTATGCCTCTTGCTCTGTTGGGGTCCTCAATCCAGACCCTAGGGTAGTTTCTCAAGTAATAGATACCTATTTCTCAACCCATTCCATCATACCCAGGATTTTATCCACTAGACCTTAATAGCCAGTTGTCATTTTTAGAAACTATTGAATTTCCATGTTTAACCTGGAATAAGAACGATCCTACTTGTTAATCTCCTTACTGGCCGACTATTCCTACCAAAACATCGAGCGATATCCCGACATTCAATGGAAATCCTGAAGAAGACTCGTCTACTCATGTTATGACTTATCATTTATGGTGTTAATCCAACTTCTTAAATGATGATTCAATTCATTTATGACTTTTCTAGAACTCTTATTGGTACGAAAACTAAGTGGTATGTTGAATTTCCACAAGCTTCATTTAACAATTTCAATGTCTTGGAAAATGCGTTCCTTACACATTTTCAATTACCTATCCAATATGAAACTGGAATCGAGATTTTGATGTCATTGAAACATTCTGGATCATATTCAAGAGGAACGACGTTGACATCATTTGGTAAAAACTTTCATTCCCAATCAATTATTGGTTGAATGGTTTATCAAATATTTGTTACCATGCATAACTAAAGACGTTGACAAAGAAAAAGTTGTTACTGAAGAGAAAGTCATTTCTCGTGCCCAATACCTTGATTTCATTTATACTTAGTCCGACAAACTTTATGACAAAATACCCAATGCTCTGAGACCTCAAAAAGTTGTTCCACCACCTCCCACTAAAGAATCACATGTTGTTAATGGTGTGAATGGTTTTGTAAGTTAACAGACAATAAGTAAAATATATGGTTCATCTCCTACTTTGGCTACTCAAAACATGTGCTCTGCTACTCCTATGACTACTGTCAAGATTAATGTCATTAAATCTACAAAAGGAAAATCACTTCAACCCAAAAATAAGAATAAAGGAAAAGGAAAGAATAAGAAAGATAATTCTTTGTAGGAAAAACAAAATAACCAGTTTCATGAGGAAAAATGAAATCCTCATTATTCTTTCCTTATTTTTAACAAGGAACAATTTACTCAAGACTATCCACATCGGGTGGATGTTAATTAATTCCTAAATTCGTCATCTAACATGCCTGTTGTGTTAACATATCCCTTTCCTGACCAGGATAAAAATATGGTTGCAAGCGATCCAACTTCATCTTCCCATGTCTCGATTTTATCTTCCACCAAATATAAAAATGAGATTATGGTGGCTACAAGAAATAAAGCCTATGGTAACTCGAAACCCTCAACTTGTAAGGATACTGATAAACCTACCAGTTCCACCTCATCATCCACTTCGAATCCTTCTGCAAATATGGTAGCATCTGAATTAACCATTAAACCTCCCAAAGGTGTTATTCAAAAATCAACATTCAATCCTCATGCGAAAGCTGCACAAAACTATAATATAGTTGAGGACTTAGCTTAAGCCCCTTATGCTATGTCAACTCTAAAGGTTTTGCATAATTGTCCTACCTAGAAGAGGTATTTATTTTCCACAATTGGAGGTACAGATCCTTGAGATTCAATTCTAGTGGTCTTCAATCACGAGAATCATACACCGAAACTTCCACCAAAACTGACATTTATGATCCAGGTTGTTGTTCGAAGTAATACTATCCATCAGGCAATTGTGGATGAAGGTTCTTCAACCTATATCATGTCACCTTCTTGTTGGAAAGCTATTGAATCTCATCAACTTAATCATTTACCCACTACTCTTAAAGATTTTTATGGACGAGGTTTTAAACTTGATGAAATAAATACATTGCAAGTAGAATTAGCTAGTAAAACAGTTTTAGTAGAACCTGAAATTATCGATGGACTATTTTATTATAAAATTTTACTCGGTCGCACATGGATTTATGCCATGGCAACTATTTTCTCAACTTATTTTATGATGATCACTTTCCCTCACCATGTGGGAATAGTGGTCATCGATCAACTCACCTTTTTTCCAATAATTTTCAAACTACTAGAAGCATCCCTCTTGTGGGAAAATCCATTCAGTCTTATCAACATGTCGAAGTAGTATTTCTTAATGATTCCTCTTTTATGGTAAAATTTTCACTCCATCCTCTTGATACTGCTAATGTGTTTTCCTCTATTAATACGATCTCTTCTTGTACTATTCCATCTTATCCATGGATAGTGCCAAACATTTGTAATGTTGATACATTTGGTGACCACATGTCCCTCAGTGCTATTGAGTTAGAATACAAATCCATTTACTTGGCATGTTTTGCACATTTTGATTTCTCATCCTTGATAGATTTGGTTGATCACTCCCAATATTTTGGTTCATCTTCTGATTCTTTGTTTGGTACATTCTCTATTGATGAAATCATCATGGAAAACACGATGAGAGATGATGCACCGTGGGGCGATAATAATCATTTTTCATCCTTGCTTGAAAACTTTGAGAGTAATATTGGAGATATTTATTCACCCAATATTATTGATACATTTACAAATTCCCTATCCATTTACGACATCGATTATGAAAATAATTTAGAGAATATTGAAGAGACCATTCCTCTTGATATTTTGATTAAGCCCAAAGTTTTTGAAAATGCCCATTTGGATGCATCTATCTCTCTTGATGAGGTCAAGATTTATAAAGCCCTTTTTCAAGAATTTCGTGATGTTTTCGCATGGACATATGAAGAGATGCCAGATATTGATCCAAATATTGTAGTACATGAGAATAAAACTTATCTAGATGATAATCTAGTTTGACAATGCTTACATAGGGTGCACCCTAATAAATTTGTTGTGATAAAAGCAAAGGTTGGAAGAATTATGTGGGTTACTTTTATTTACCCGGTTCCTCTCAATGGTTAGGTCTCGAACATAGTCCCTGTGATGAAGAAACATGGCACAATTTGAGTATGTGTCGACTACCAATATATTAATTGTGCTTGTCCTCAAGACAACTAAAAAACCCCATTTATCGACCAAATTGGTTATGATTGTTTTGGAAGAGAAGAATTTTTGTTTATGGATGGTTTTTCCGATTATAATAAAATCAAAATACTCCCATCAGACCAACATACAACTAGATTTATTTTTCCAAGGGCCAATTCTACCTATCGTAAACTCCCTTTCAGTTTGAATAATGTTGATGAAAATTTCTAGAGGGCTATGAAGTATACTTTCCACAATCTCAAGCACACTATACAAATCTATTTGGATGATTTACCTTCCCACTCCAAACATTGTTACGATCATCCAATGCATCTTAGGGCTATTTTCTTATGTTGTTGGCATTACAATAGCAAGTTAAATCCTCAAAAACTCCTATTTTGTGTCCAATCTGATAAACTTCTTATCTTCGTTGTGTCAAAGTAAGGAATCCTTATCGATCAACTGAAAGTGCATGCAATCCTCGATTTTCTTGCACCTTCCTCACTTGTTCAGTTACAACACCTTCAAGGGAAGGCTAAATTTATCTGAATAATTATCCCAAACTATGCAGAGTTGGCCAAAGGATTTATTCGCATATTGCAGAAAGAGGTTCCCTTCCATTGGGATGATACCACCCAAAAAAAATTGATGCTTTGAAAGATGTTCTAGTTCGAGCATCATTTTTGTATTTCTCTAATTATCAATGTGAATATTTCATGTATCTCATTGCGGATGTTACTACCATTTCTATGGTATTAGTCCAAGAATATGACCTAGGCGACGAACATCCCATCCAAGAAGTTATGAATTATTTAAATATTTTACGAGTCGGCCTAAACTCATGTAGATTCGGTCAAAGCCCCAAGTGGTCCCTCACAAAGTTATAAATATAAGCAGCCCTAAGTTCATTTGCACACATTCACTCATTAAATCGTCTTCATGATATTTTGGTATTGGTTCGTATTTTTTGTTTTTGGCTTGCACAGGTATGTCAGGAGAAACTCACACTAAGGATCGATATCACAGACAGGGTATCACATTTTATCTAGGTGTTCTGGGCCATAACCATGGGCAGGCCACGAGTAGGCAGCAATTGAGCTTAACCAGAACCGTGGGCATGTTGTGTTAAGGCTGCAATTGAGCTGCTAAATCTGTGGACATACAACCTTCAGGGTGCGGCTAGGGTTCTGGGCTTATCAAACCATTAACCGCAGACACATAATGCTTAGGTCATGATTAAGGGTGCTTCAGTTGTAGACATACCATCTTAAGGCCACGGTTAAGATATTTCATAGGCATATCTAGATTGGATCTCATTCAATTGATTGTGCAGTTCCTTAATCATTTTTTCATGTAGTCACAGTCACTTTAGAACAAACAATAATAACATTCTAGATCTAGATCTATAACTAGGAAGCTAGGAGCACTTGGTTTTGGTGATTCATTGATCTCTGATTGTGATATTGTAAATCTGCAGATATATATATCTAATCTGCTGAATTTTTTTTATGACGATCTATTGAAGAAGAATATTTGAAAGGGTTTCCCCCACAGTGGGGTTTTTCCTTGGTCTTGGACCAATCATCTATATCTTATAGTTGTGCTATTGTCTTCTCTATCTCTACATTCATTTTTCTATATTCAGTTATTGTTTGTGGTTATTTACAATGTTATTATTTGGATGCACTGTTAATGAAAATTAATTTGGGCTAAATTATTTGATTCAGCATAGAAAAATATTGAAAAATTAACACGGTGTCAGAGCTATGGTGAAGGACAAGCCCAAGAGAAGAAAACTAGCAAAGCCCTCACTATAAAAAAGAATATATACAAGTCTAACAAAAATCAAATCTACAAGCCAAGGTCAAGATGTGTTCTTCTACCTTCAAGGAGCACAAAAAACTGGGTGATGCATCTAACTTTGCTGCATGGAAATTCATATTCGAGATCATTGATCACAACAACGATGTGCTAGAATACATTCAAGGATTCTCGAGCCTTCAAAATATTCCTCCATCATCATCAAGGATGGATATAAGAAAGGTGAGTCCAAAGAAAAAAAAATCATAGCTTCTGGTCTACAAGATCATTTACTTGCATATGTTGGGAATTTAAGAAAATATAAAGACATGTATGACAAGATATCTGACATGTATGATTTCAACAATATAAATGATATAATCACCTTGAAATATAAACTCAAGGAAGTGAATCTGAACATAGGTGAAACTATTCGGTCTTACATTATGAGGATCTCTCATCTTAGAGATAAACTACAGAGGGTTGGAGAGAATCTAGCTGACAAAGAGCTGGTTGTTGTGACTCTTAGAGGTCTTCCTTCGATTTGGGAAAAATTCATCACTACTATCAGTAACAACAAAATTATTCCATCCTTATCTGAGATAGTCGAAAAGCTCACTCAAGAAGAATCGATAATGATAGGAAGAGGGAGGATTCAGAAGCATGAAGAAGGAGAGCTCGTTGCATATGTCACCCGTAAAAAAAAGGAAAAGGTCAAATGGAAGCCCTTCAAGACGACCTCCTCCCTGAAGCTCAAAAGGAAATAATGATAGGTTAGTAGCCCATATTGAATGCTACAACTGCCACAAGAAAGGTCACTATGCACATGACTGGCCCGAAAAGAGAAAGATGCCACGATACAACACTAGAAGCAACTTCAATGATAAAAGAAGAAGAGACAATCAAAGGTACAACCACGACAAAAAATTTGAAAGGAGAAGAGATTCTTCAAGTGATCGTGAAGAAGAAAATCATTCTCAAAATAAGTCAAGGGATCCCAGGTATGAAATACATGTTATGAATAAAACTAAATATATTCTCATTTCTGCACTTACTAGTCCTTCTCCACCAGATTTATGGGATAGTTGGTTGGTTAACAGCGGGGCCACTTATCACTTCTCTAGATAAAAAGAAGTCCTCTCTAATATGGAAGAGAGGGAGACCAAGATGAAAATTATTCATGGAGATAACTCCACTCATCACATAAAAGGATTTTTATCTGTCAAGTTTCAGTTGAACTCTAGGGAATCGATATTGCTGCATGATGTCATGTATGTGCCAGGTCTAATGAAGAATTGTATTTCTATATCTGCATTAGAAGATAAATGGATTAGGGTTGCCTTCATCAATGGGAAGGTATTATCTTGGCTTGTTGATTCATATATGAAAGATGCATTCACATTAGGTCTGAGATATGAGGGACTCTAGAAATTCAGAAGAAGGCCATTTATAGCATTGGTTCAGAACACCAATCATCTCAGTTAATTATGGTACCTGTTGGGTGCCAGTTTTGTACATTTTTCCTAACTTTGTTTTCCCTATTTTTTCTCTTAAATATAACCAATGGGAGAATATTTGCCTCTTTCTCCTACCTTTCTAAACTAACTTGTGCTGCTTCACCTTGTTTTTATTACTCTGCCAATTCACCAATTATTATGATATATCATACCTTTTGATGACTAATTGATGGTGAATATTTGGAGAAGATAAATGGTATTAGTGTTGTCTTTTCAGATGTCATTTATAGCACCAAAGATCCTGAGCACGAAGTTCACAAGAGCAGTTAAGAGGGTGTTGTTATAGCAAAGCGATGCTGTTACACCTTGTTGTTACAGACCCACCGACAAACCACTGTTACACTCTGTTGTTACAGACCCGCTGGCGAACTGTTGATACAGTTGTGCATTTGACTGGATTTTGTCAACACTTGTTGCTAATCTCTCCTCTAGCTGTTACACTACAGTTGTGATTCTATTACGATAGTTGTAGAAGTCGTTTAGCATTGTATTTTTGGGATAACAACCTAAGGGTGTTTTTTATTGTAATCTATAATTTTCTAGTCATAACTTTATTAGGAAGTTCTTATAACTATATGTGTTCTATTTTGATCAGCATAAGAATCGTAAGATTCTCATGACTGATCTATCCCTTGATTTTTTGATGTAACCACTATATAGTTCTCAACCCTAGAGGTCGAAAGCTTAGTGGAGAACAACATTATTTTGGCTCTGTAATTGTGTTCAGATTAATACAGATTATCCTACTATTGTTGTTACATGCGTTATTCAATTTAGTTTCCGTTAAGATCTTCTTCACCTGCGCCTTGCAAGGGAGGAAGGACCCTCCTTCTTAGTAGGGATTGCAGTTATTAAAGTAGTTGTTTGCATGTAATTTTATTTCAGTTTTTCTTATCAATAGGGTGTTTTTGTTGTTGTTCAGTTGTGAATATATCCGTTTCAATTTCAATACTTTGTATGTTGTTACACATATGATATTAAAGACACTAGCTAGTTACTTGTTGTGTGGTGCAGTAGAACAGATTAATTGAACTGTGATTCTAGTCTTGTAGATCCTTTTAATTATGCATGAGTGATTTACTTCCAACATTTATTTCAGCAAAAATTTCTTTTCTTTGAAATTGCTTCTGGTTGGTGTATTGACACAGATAGTGCAACTGTCATTGGAATAAATAGACGTCCCTAGATTGATAACTAATATGTGTTGTTTAGTCATTTAACAGTGAGTTATATAGCCCAACATTTTGGCACCGTTTCTGGGGATGGCAGTGACGATCCAATCAATCAAAGTTGTTTCTTAGAAGTGCAATTTATGTGTGTTTTCATAAAGTGTCTCCAGCGACACAATTGCCGGGTAGTAAGATGAGATGTAAGAACCTACGCAACGCTCTATCAAACTTAAGAGGGCTCACCAATTTCTTTTTGGGACACTTAAGAGATTGAATTTCTGAGCATTTTGTTTTTTTTCTTACAGTGTCTCTAGTGACACAATTGTCGGGTGGTAAGACGAGAGGTAAGAACCTGCGCATCGCTTTAACAAACTTGAGTGGCCTCACCAATGTCTTTCTAGGACACTTAGGAGTTGAATTTCGGGTGTTTTTTTAGGGTGTCTTCAGCTATATAGTCGTTGGGCGATAAGACGAGAGGTAAGAATTTGTGCATCGCTCTAACAAACTTGGGCGGGCTCACTGCTGTAGAAATTGAAGCACTTATAGGATGAATTGATACACATAGGTCCCATGTGTGCTGGTAGGACAACATCAACATCTAAAAACACCCCCCCACTCTATTTACTACAGGAAAGGTGGGTCATAAGAAGGAAAAGCAGAGTGCATATTTGGGAAGAAATACATTCTTTGGAGACCTAATTTCCAGGGCAGAAAAGGAACATTCCATGTCATACAGAGATAATAGGAAGATATGACCACATAAAGCAACTACCATATCAAGGCCTGGACCATCGGTGTCTTCCATGTCTTGACCTCACCATCCTTCAAACAACATATCCACTCCCAATATCAAAACTCCAGATTCAAAACAACAGTGGAAAATAATTGATCAGAATCTAAGAATTGAAGGAAACAAAGAGACTGGTGGGGAGCATCAGGGACCTAAGGAACAAAATTCAGTTGATCATAAATTGGACGCTGGTAGTGCTATTAAAAAGTTGGTCCTGGAGCAGCCCGATCCTTCTATTTTTCAATCTCTAGTATACTCCAAGGTCAGTTCATCCCATCAGGAAAAATCATCCACGGCGGACAAGAATGTAAAGACATATAGCTCTGTTACTTTTGAATTCCCAATAGTAGTAACACGAGATGAGGTTCCTATGAATAATATTCCTTTATCATCCCTACCATCCTTTCAGGGGATGGTTGTTGAAGATCCTGATACCTTTCTGTTTGATTTCGATGTGTTGTGTAGAGGTTATGACTACAGTTCAGATGCCTAGAAGCTGAAATTTTTCCCTGCTACTTTGAAAGGAGCAGCATTAAGATGGTTCATGAGATTGGGTGTTGGCGCAATTCGAACCTAGAATGACATGAGAGAGGCCTTCCTCTTTAAGTATCAGGACTATTGGTGAACCAAGGATTTGAAGGATGATATTTTTAGAATTGCACATAAGTAGGAGGAAAGCTTGGAAGACTATATCGAGTGATTTCACTACAATTTACAAAGGTCTAAGTTCAGTAACTTAGATCCAAAAATTATAAATCCAATATTCTTAAGAGGTTTAAGATATGATTGTTTGGAGAATTTGAACATAATAGGAGAAGGAGACATATCACAAGAAACGTTTGATGAGATAATTAAGCTTTGCCTACATATCTCAAGAGGATCAGTCAAGGGGAGAGTTTCAGTTTGGGACCCTTCAATTCAGATATAGAAGTCCACAAGTGGAGGAGTGACCAGAGCAGAGATTCAGAACTTATTTGAGGATTTTAAAACCGAGCTCCTTAGCACCCTCTCTGCCCAGATCACTATGGTACAAGTCAAGAAATCACAAGCAGAAGCTAAAGCAGCCTTAGCAATATTATGTCCCCAATGAAAAAAGGAACATTTGGAAAGAGAATGTGGACTGAATAGTGTCAGCCTGTGCAACATCTGTGAGTTGGTGCACTCTATGAATCAATGTCCTGAGTTTCCTAGACTAAAGGCGATACTTCAAGAATCAAGCGAGGATGTTCAATCTTCTTATTTCATCGGATCAAAGAGACCATGGCAGCCACGACCTACAGGTATGCCTTCATATTTTTCCTCTTTTTATCCTTGGAATAATATTTATAATAGTCATAAATACCCATGGCCATATCCTATTCCTTCCTCAACACAGTTTCCTTCACCATGGAACCAGTGGCCATCTCCTCCACAAATGAAATATCCTCCATCACAACCCAATCCTTGGGGTAAAAATTGGAGAGGAAATGGCCAAGGTCCAGTACCCCCTCCAATACCAATGCAATAGAAGCAATTACGACTGCCTTCTATTCAAAATCCTACACCTTCTATCCGACCCCAATTACTTGTGCAACCTAACCCCAATCCAAATAATAATGCAACCCAGAGCATGAATGCTCCAGTTACCCTCCAGACTTATCTTATTACTCCTATCAGACTTAACGAGGTTTGGCTTCGATCAGGGAAAGTAATCAGATCTAAATATACCCCCATTATTACCAAAGAATGTGAATCACCCAGGAAAGATATGGATGATTTTGAGGCAGGTGTTACACATGTAATAGCTGATACAACACCCGCTGCTACATTTGTAGCAGCCAACTTGGGATGGTTTTTTGTTCCTACAGTAGAAAATCCGAGTAAGGTTGGTACCTTTGTGATATTTAACTCAGTTGTTAGCATTCAGAACCCCCCATACCCTCAATGATTAACTGAAACTGGGCTGGTCTCACAACCTGAATTTGAATTCCTCAAGGAGTTGAAAAATTTGTATGTCAGATCCCACTGTTACAAGCTCTTAAAGAAGTGCCTATCTATGCTAAAATAGTGAGGGATCTATGTGTCAAAAGACCTGGAAAGAAACCTAAGGACCCTGCACTATCCATGTCATGGGAAAATTATCCGATCTTATGATTGATCAGCCTTTGTTGACTAAATATAATGACCTGGGGTACCCTACAGTGACTGTCCATATTGACAATCATCCCATAACCAATACTATGATTGATCTAGGGGTAGCTATTAATGTCATGAATAAAGACCTATTCATTTCTCTAGGACTCTATGGAGTTAGACCTACACCTACATTGCTTGAATTAGAAAATAGGTCCTATGTTAAACCCAAGGGAATGATTAAAGATGTGGTTATCACTGTGGCTTCCTGGAACTATCCGGCTGACTTTCTCATTTTACAAACCAAATCCAACCTGGGGGGTCATCCTTTAATCTTGGGAAGACCGTGGCTGGACACTATAGATGCATATATCATATGTAGGTCTAGATCTATGGTGATCTCAGATGGAAAGGCCACTCAGAACCAGAACCTTTATCCCCCAAAAAAACCTCATATGGATTCGAGTAGTCCCTGGTGGGACGAATTTTCACCTGAATCTGATCTTTCCCTACCTCTTCTCACACTTGGAAAAGCAAAATACTTTAAGGATGAAATAGAGGACGATATCATTAATGGTTTTATTAGTAATTCACTCCCTGTTGTCTCAATTAGATATTTGGGAGAAAAATGTGAGGAAGATGATGCAATTATTGAACATTTGAAAACAACTCCACTTAATATCAGCAGTCCCATTGAAATTGAACCTGGAAAATGTTTAAACATCAATCCTAACCTGACTGCTGAAAAAAACAGATTGTTGATATAGCTGTTACAGAAATACAAAAAGGCATTTGCATGAAACTATACGGATATGAAAGGAATCCATCCTGGCCCATGCACTCACCGCATTTACCTTACATAGGATTGAAAACCAATTAGACAACCTCAGCACCGAATGAACCCCACACTTAAGGAGATAGTGAAAGAATAATTGCAGAAACTCCTTAATGCTAATTTCATCTACCCCATTTGTGACAGCCAATGGGTGTCTCCGCTTGTCATAGTTCCGAAGAATAATGGAAAATGGAAAGTTTGTGTTGACTATAGAGAACTTAAAAATTCCACTCAAAAGGACCATTTTCCTTTACCATTCATTGATCAGGCCTTGAACACTCTTTCTGGATTTTTTTTTTTTTCCATTTCTAGATGGGTTTAGTGGCTATAATAAAATATAGATTGCCCCGGAAGAACAAGACAAGACAACCTTTACTTGCCCATGGGGTACTTTTGCGTACAGAGTCCTTCCCTTTGGCCTCTGTAATGCACCAAAAACCTTTCAAAGGGAAATATTGGGTATTTTTTCTGATCTTTTGAATGACTATCTTGAAATATTTATAGATGATTTTACACCCTATGGGGATGCCATTGAGACAACATTAGCTAAATTGGAAAAAGTGTTGGAACGTTGTGAAAAAACTAATGTTGTTATGAGCACAGAAAAATGCCACATGATGATGACCGAGGGAATTGTGCTGGGACATGTCATTTCAGCAAATGGAATAAAGGTAGATCCTGCAATAATTGAGGTAATCTCAAAAATCCTGATCCCTAAGACTCTGAAAGAGGTGCGTAGTTTTTTGGGACATGCAGGATACTATAGGAGATTTATAGAGAATTTTTCAATGATTGCATCTCCTCTATTTTCATTACTCATGAAAGAAGTAGAATTTGTGTGGACAAGGAAGTGTGAGTAGGCCTTTTTAAAGTTGAAGAACTGTGTAACTACAACACCTGTTTTACGAGGACTAAATTGGGAATTGTCATTTTATATTGCTACAGATGCATCTGGCATGGTTGTGGGTTTTGTTTTGGGGTAGCTGGAGGAGAAGAAACCTTATGCCATTTATTACATCAGCAAGAACTTAACTCCATCAGAACTCAACTACACTGTTACTGAGAAGGAATTCCTGGGAGTAGTGCATGCTATCGAAAAATTCCGGCACTACATCACCAGGTACCAAGTATTTGTACACACTGACCATGCTGCAATTCAATTTTTAATGAACAAGCATGTTACTAATGGTAGAGTTACACGATGGTTATTGTTGTTACAAGAATTTTATATTACTATTTTAGATAAACCCGGAAAAGATAATGTAGTTGTTGATTTCCTTTCTAGATTAACTATAAGTGATGACTGCACTGCCACTGAGGATTCTTTTCCAGATGAATATCTTTTTGCCATCTCTACTCACTCACCATGGTATGTAGATATATCCAATTACCTTGATGCAGGAAAAATCCCACACCAATTGTCTTCCAAGGAAATAAGGAGGATTATACAACAGAGTGCTACCTACTCTTGGATAGAAGGAAATCTTTATCACACCGGGCCAGATTTTCAGATTAGGGGATGTGTTAGAGAAGATGAGGTATTTGAGATCTTGAAGGGTTGTCATGAGGAAACTTGTGGAGGAAACTTCACTGACAAGAGGACAAGACATAAATTACTCTCAACAGGGTACTACTGGCCAACTATATTCTAGGATGCCAAGAAGTTTGTTAAAGGATGTGATAGCTGCCAAAGGATGGGTCGGCCTCTAAAATCAGATGAGATATCGTTACAGCCTCAGATAGTGATAGAACCATTTGAGAAATGGGCCCTAGACTTTGTGGGACCATTTAATCCTTCATCACAGCACAAATCCTACATATTGGTATGCCTTGATTATGTCACAAAATGGGTCGAAGCAAAGGCACTAACTAAAGCAACAGAGCAGGTTGTTTCAGACTTCCTGTTTCAATGTATTTTTGTTCGCTTCGGGATACCTAGAGAGATAGTTACAGATGGGGGGCCTCAGTTCACATCTCATTTGATCAAGAAATTGGTTGAAAAGTATGGAATTCATCACTAAATCACAACACCATATCACCCACAAGAAAATGGTCAAGTAGAAAGCACCAATAAAGTCATTGAGGAAATCTTAACAGAGACAGTAGCCAGCCACCAAAGAAACTGGGCCGAGAAACTTCCAGAGGTACTGTGGGCTTATAGGACAACATGGAGGAATACTACAGGCTTCTCACCATATGAATTGGTGTACGGTAAGAATCCCTTATTTCCCATAGAATTTTAAATAAAGACATTAATAACAGCATTGCAGGTCAATCTGGATTTGAGTACAACATAGACTCAAAGATTGAACCAACTCAATGAGTTGGAAGAGAAATGGCTAGCTTCCATTCAACAAAAATGGATCATTCAGTAGCAAAGAGCCAGATGGCATGATGGGTTTATTTAGAAGAAAAATTTCCAGAAAGGAGATTGGGCTCTTTTGTACGATTCAAGGTTCAAATATTTCAAAGGCAAGCTCTACACCAGATGGCTAGGTCCTTACGAAGTGGATATGGTCTTTAACAATGGGACTGTATAATTTGTCACCATTGATAGTGCTAAGACACCATTACTAGTTAATGTGCACCCTATAAGGTTATATCATCAACCCGCTTTGAAGGAATCATTTGTCAACATTTTTGCGGACTCTGATCTTCATGTTATGACAACAGGGAAACATTCTCCTTTCTAGCCTTAAAAATTGAAATTCCAATAAGTGCAACAGTTGAAAACCACCTTTTTGGCAGCTGTTACACATGTTTAAAAAAATAAAAAAATAAAAAAAATAAAATAAAAACAAAACCCCTTTCCGGGGCGTAGTCAGATAGTCAGTAATAGCTGAAAACCACTCTTGTGGTGGCTGCTACACCCATGTTTTTCTTTCTGTAACATCATATTCCCTTTCTGATCTATTTTATAGGATGATGGTATTCATGTAATTTCCTTTTCTGTACCAATTTATCCTAATTATTATGTTTTTTTTAGAATAATCTAAGGGTTGTCTTGGCTGTTACACATGTAACAGCCAAAAACCATGAATACTATTTTTATGGTTCATTCCATAAACAGCAATAACCATGCCAGCCAAATGAAACAACATGAGCATTGTCACCATTAAGGTGGGGGAGGGGATATGTCTTGAAATCATTGCAAAAATCCATAATCATAAACATCTATCAAATCCACATGCACCTAATTAATAACAGAATTGCCAATGATGACTGAATCCAGTTGGAAAAGAGCATGTGTACTAAATCCCATTAATTTCCATAATGAGCCATTTATGAATATTAGTGTGAGGTACAATTCAGTAAATCTGTAAAAGCCTTCACCTCCCATCAACCTCCTTGACTGAAACCTTGCATCCTCATTGTAAACTCGTCGGTTGGGATAAGCAGAAACGCCGAGAAGTAGCGAATTTAGAAACACAGTGATGTTACAGTGGGGTTGAACAACAAAGAAGTGAATTCAGAAACGTAGTCTTATCACAGTGGGACTGAATAGTAAGAATTAAATTTATAAACGAACAACAAAGATGGGTGGAGCAACAGTTAGGCATGAGCTGGATTCTATGGATGCCTTGCAGAATTGTCCAGAAGCCTACCATATATTTAGAGATGCCAGATGGATTGAGTATTTCTAGAAGCTTGAAGGCTCAGATGAAGCGGTGGCAATTGAATTTTCTCGGAACTTGAACAATAATCAAATCCGAGTAAGGGGCATGCAAGTGGAGGTGACTGAAGAGGTAATTTCCTAGGTAACTTCATTACCAGTAGAGGGGCAGAGGTGGTTTAAGAGAAAAATCAATGACCCCTCCTTGAAAGAAGACTTCCTATAAGGGGAAGAAAAATTCAAGAAGATTGGGAGAGGAATTGACAGGTTGTCACCTCCTCATCCTTGGGAAGATGTTTCCCTGGGTTTAATTAAATATATCACTTGTGAGGGAAGATCCACGATAGTGTACAACTATCACTTTCCTTTTATTAGTCACCTACGACACCAACAAAGGATTAATCTTCCATTCTATTTGTTAGGGAATATCAATCATATGGCAGTAGCGGTAAAAAAATCAGCACACTCGGAGGCATGTGTGACTAATCACAGAATCATCAAGCTAATCATGTTGCATGCCCTAGGTCAGCAAGGAAAAACTTGGGAAGAATTCAAGCAAAAGAGGCTAAGGACAAGCCGGGGGAAACAGACCACAACTTCAGGAGGAAGTCAGGCAGAAGTGGAAACCCAAACTCGGCCTACTAGAGTTAGGATTTGGAAAGAGCCTATTGATGAACCAATTGTGGATAGAAGGCCAAAAAAAACAGTTAAAATTAGCATACCTACAAAACCATTGCCTACGTCCGGAAAGAAGACAGAAGCAGAAGTCTTAGAAGAAGAAAGGCAACCCTCCTCATCAGGTAAGGCCGAAACCAATGTCCTGTTTTTAGAACTCAAAAATCTAGGAAAGGAAAATTAAGAATTAAAGTGGAAATTATCTGAGGGGAAGGAAATCCTGATGTTTGTATGCATGAAATGTTTTCAAGACTTAACAGCAACAGGATATAAGGTCTTTAGAGAAAATATCAACCCAATGGAAATAGAAACAGAACAACAGGAGGTTGTTACACAAGAACCTGCTAATGATACTGTTGTTACACAAGGAATAGCGGTTAAAGCAGAGCCTCGTATAATAATTGACCTAGAAGCTTACCCACAAGGACCCGTGGAGGCCACTCCTATTGTAGAAGAAACAAAAATGCACACAGAGGCTACTCTAGGTGGAAACAAAGGGGTTAACACACAAGAACCCACCAAGGAAGCTGCTATTACACAAGAGCCAACAACAGAGGTGGAACAACCCCATGTAGTAGAGGCTGGTACACCCATTTTTGATATGGATATTGAATGCATAAGAACACCGAGTCCCATCTTGGGATCAAGTTATGAGAAAATCTTGTTAATTTCCGAATTACAAAAGTGGAAGAAAGAAGCAATCTCCCTTCAGGAGCGGACGATTTTGCTAAAGGAACATCAGAGAGAACAAACACTTTGCATGAAAGGTGGATGAAAGAAGAGTTGAAGAAATGATGGGAGAATTATAAGAAGAAGGAAGCTCTGAAGAAACAGGAGGAACAACTACTGCTGTTACAGCAGTAGGTTCAGGACCTCACCATAGAGAAGAAAAAACTTCATGACCTCGCCCTCAATTTGCTTGGTTGTAGGAGGCCTTCTCCATCCTATCCTATTTTTTTGTGAGAACGTTACTTCTTGTTTTAGATGAAAGCTATTATGGAGGATAGAACTTATTTATGTTCTTCCACTTGTACATTTCTAGATGTTTTACGTGCCTCCAATTTTGATGAGCTTATTGTTTGAGTTATTCTTACACAATATTATGTGTGAACATGTGAGTATGCAGATGGTTGTGACAATATTTTCATATATGGGAGATCTTCAGTTGAGAGCTTTTGTGTCCTTCATGAAGAATCATATTGAATGAAATTTGGCCATTAAATATATGGAGACTAATGAGGAGAAGATGGAATTGTGGGTTCTGGAAGAACCAGGACGGGTTGCCGAGTTGAGACGAGAATTCATGAGAATGCTGAGTACCCCTAGGATTAAAGAACCGGATGCCACTTATAGAAGAAGAATTGAAAACTTCTGCCTCAATCAGTTCTCAATGATGAAAAGCTAAGCTTTGACAGGGTGCTTGAAATGAACAGAAGCTAGTAGTGCTGAGCTATTAAAGGGGGATCCATTCTCATTCCAGAATTTCATGGTAGATGTTACACATGTACCAGCTTATGCACAGTTTATACAGTCCCTTGGTGCTTTGTGGTTGGGATTGAGATTCAAGTTTCCTTTGATCTGGCTGCAAATTGAGGATTACCAGATCAATTATGAATTGAGTAAGTATGAGTCAGAATCCTAGGTACGACAGTTGATGGCCAATCAAGGATATAGGTCTGCAGACAAAGATACAGTCAGTGCTTATGATCTCACCGATCTGCACCAGAGATATTCCCATGAGAGATGAGTTTGTATGAAGACATGCAAGTATTTCAGTTGGGGGGAGATGTTGGGTGCTAGTTTTGTAAATTTTTCCTAACTTTTTTTTCCCTATTTTTCCTCTTAACTATAACCGATGGGAGTATCTTTTCCTCTTTCTCCTACCTTTCTACCCTAACTTTTGTTGTTTCACATTTTTTTTATTACTTTACCAATTCACCAATAATTATGATATATCATACGTTTTGATGACTAATTGATGGTGAATGTTTGGAGAAGCTTGATGGTATTTGTGTTGTCTTTTCAGATGTAATTTATATCACCAAAGATCTCGAGCACAAAGTTCAAAAGAGAAGTTAAGAGGGATCTATTACAACAAAGAAATTCTGTTACACCTTGCTGTTACAAACCCACCAGAAAAATGTTGTTACACTCTACTATTACAGACTCGCTGGCGAACTGCTGATACAATTGTACCGTTGACTGGATTTCGTGAACACTTGTTGCTAATATGTCCTCTAGCTGTTACACTATAGCTATGATTCTATTACAATAGTTGTAGAATTTTTTTAGCATTTTATTTTTGGGATAACAGCCTAAAGGCGGTTTTGATTGTAATCTATAATTTTCTAGTCATAACTTTATTAGGAAGTGGTTATAACTATATGTGTTCTATTTCGATCAGCATGAGAATCATTCTCATGATTGATCTATCCCTTGATTTTCTGATGTAACCACTATATAGTTCTCGGCCCTAGAGGTTGAAAGGTTAGTGGAGAACAACATTATTTTGGCTCTGTAATTGTGTTCAGATTAATACAAATTATCCTGTTATTGTTGTTACATGTGTTATTAAATTTAGTTTTTGTTAAGTTCTTCCTTTACCTGTGCCTTGATAGGGAGGAAGGGCCCTCCTTATTACTAGGGATTGCATTGATTAAAGTAGTTGTGTGTATGTAATTGTATTTCAGTTTATGTATCAATAGAGTGTTGTTGCTGTTGTTCAACTATGAATATATCTGCTTCAATTTCAATACTTTGTATGCTGTTACACATGATATTAGAGACACTAGTTGGTTACTTGTTGTGTGGCGCGCAAGATCAGATTAACTAAAGTGTGATTCCAGTCTTGTATATCCTTTTAATTCCACATGAGTGATTTACTTCCAACATTTACTTCAACAATGATTTCTTTTCTTTGAAATTGCTTCTGGTTGGTGTATCGGCACAAACAGTGCAACTGTCATCGAAATCAACAGATGTCCCTGGATTGATAATTAATGTGTGTTTTTTAGTCATTTAACAATGATTTATATAGCCCAACAACACCGTAGGGAGACTCATCTACACTATGATTCTCTTCCGAAATTGAAGAGACAGGTATCAGGTATTCCTGATGTTCAAGATAAACATGATGGAGTTTGTCAAGGGTGTGCAAGTGGAAAGAAAACAAGGGGACCATTTCCCTCCAACAAGAACAAAACAACTATCATCCTCTAGCTCATTCATTCATATATATGTGGTCTGATGCTTGTACACTCAGTTGGTGGTTATCTCTTTTACATCACCTTCATTGACAATTTCTGAAGAAAGACATGATTTTACTACCTCAAGCACAAGGACAAAGCCTTCGAAAGATTCCAGGAATTAAAATATTTGGTTGAAACTTAGTTAGGGAAAAGAATTGAAATTTTCAAGTCTGAACAAAAAGAAGGGATCAAGAAGGAAACTATTGTACCATACAACTTGAACAAAATGTCTTAGCTGAAAGGAAGAACCGATCAATAATGTAAGTTTCTCGTGCCATGCTTCATGGTCAGAAGGTACAAAATGTTCTGTGGGTTGAAGCCACACATGTTGCTGTGTATGTTCAAAACCGAGTGACTCATCAAGAATTGAGAAACACAACTCCAAAATAAATGTTTACTGGTAACAAACCCTACATCAACCATCTTCGAGTATTATTTTATGTGCTGAAAGATAAAAGAAATAAGATGGAAGCTACATGTAGAAAATGTATGTTTATGGGCTACTGTGAAAACTCTAAGGCTTACGGAATATACATTCCTGGTTAAAGTAAGGTTTAAATTAGCAGGGATGTAACCTTCGATGAAAATGTTACACTTAAGCTAGAGACCTTCCTTCACCTCCCAAAGAATATTATGATGACAAGTACATTCTAGATGGTACTTATATGCCAGAGTAATATGATATCGATACTCCCATGGTGCCTATGGATCCTCTATATCCACCTCCCAGTGATCCTCTTACAAGAAAAATATCATTTTGGCTTCGCAACATTCTACAGGACAATGAAAGAAGTATTCCCATTCATCGATCATTTAGAGAAAGGAAGGAAAATTATAGGTATTAGGGATATATAGTTGTTATGAGCACCATGATTCAAGATGAACCATACTCTTTTGAAGAAGCAACCAAAGAACAAGTTTGGAAGGATGTTGTAGTCGAGGAATACAAATCTATTGCTAAAAATAATGTATGGGAGGTTGTGCCAATACCGCATGGGATGTCCATTGTGACTTCGAAATGGTTATTTAAGATCAATCATGGAACCAATGGAAACATTGAGAAATACAAAGCGAGGATTGTAGCTCGAGGTTTCTCTGAGAAAGAGGGAGAATATTATGATGACATATTTTCTCCTGTTTCTTGATACACAACTCTCTATTCAATAGTTTCCCTTGCTGCTAGTCAAGGATGGACACTTAATCAGATGGATGTAAAGAACACTTTTCTCCATTTTATATTAAAGGAAGAAGTGTATGTCGAACAACCACATGGATTTGAAGTGGAATATTTCAGAACACATGTTTGCAACTTGAATAAAGCATTGTATGGATGAAACAATATCCCCATGCTTGTTTCAATCATGGAACCAATGGAAACATTGAGAAATACAAAGCGAGGATTGTAGCTCGAGGTTTCTCTGAGAAAGAGGGAGAATATTATGATGACATATTTTCTCCTGTTTCTTGATACACAACTCTCTATTCAATAGTTTCCCTTGCTGCTAGTCAAGGATGGACACTTAATCAGATGGATGTAAAGAACACTTTCCTCCATGTTATATGAAAGGAAGAAGTGTATGTGGAACAACCACATGGATTTGAAGTGGAATATTTCAGAACGCATGTTTGCAGCTTGAATAAAGCATTGTATGGATGAAACAAGATCCCCATGCTTGGTATGCTCGCATTGGCAGCTATCTAATGAAATTGGGGTTCACAAGAAGAAATGCTAATCCAAACCTCTATTTTAAGGTTTTCCAAGGTTTGCCACTAATTCTAGTTCTATATGTTGACGATCTAATCTTAATAGGAAGTGAACCGCTAATGATCGAATGCAAGAAAAAGCTAGCCTCTGAATTCAAGATGAAATACCTCGGTCTCATGCGCTACTTTTTGGACCTTGAGGTGTGGCAAAGATCTGGTGAGATATTTCTCTCATAGGGAAAGTATGCAATGAAGCTACTGGAAAGGTTTGGTATGTCTGAGTGCAAATCGATGACTGCTCCAATGGAGATGAAATTCAAGAAGTTGTGTAGAAAAGAAGTTGGACCTGATATGGAAAATCCATTTGAGTACAAATAGCTAATTGGGGCTCTGATGTTCCTAGTGAACACCCATCCAGATATATGTTATGCAGCTAACACATTGAATTAGTTTATGACTGAGCCCCTTCATGCACATTGGATTGCAACCAAACATGTATTAATATACTTACAAGGATCAATTAGACTTTATCTGAGATATTCTGTTGGAGATATCCAACTTCATGGATACAATGATGCTGAATGGAAAAGTAATATCACCGAAAAGAAGAGTACATCTAGATGTTGCTTCAGTCTTGGTTCTTCCATGATATCCTGGATGATTAGGAATCAAAATTCAGTAGCTTTGAGCACCACATAAGCAGAATACATTGCTGCTAGAATGACTAGTTGTGAAGTTGTGTGGTTAAGGAAGCTCTTAGGTGAGCTATTTGGATAAGTCATAGATAAAAAGAGCTGGATCTGTTTGGAAGAGAATCATGTATTTCCTGACAATTCCAGGCATATCGAGATTCAATATCAATCATCCGTGACATGGTGTAAAGAGGAGCGAGTAGAGTCCAACACATATCGATTGATGAGAAAATAACATATATTCTCACCAAGGAACTTTCGAAAATAAAGTTCTTGGTCTTTAGAGAACAACTTGGAATGATGAATGTAGCCCCTCTAAATAATGGGAGACATTGATCGAGGACATTGAGAAAGCTCTTCCTACCCCACTTGAGCTCTCAGGGTGAGGAATTGAGATGAAGGAATCTTGGGGTTGAGGGATCTCTAGACAATATGAAATTTTCCTTTCTGTTACCCAGGGTTGAGATGCTTCTCCCCTATCTTCATAGGGTCATATATGTTGCTCCCCTATATAGTCTATGTAGATTATACCCTAGTTGGAATCATACCCTTAAGCAAGGCTTGATGGGAATACTGCTCCTCCTTTGGCCAACGAGTGGAGAGTGTGGTTGGGGTGTACAACCCAAGTCGAGTATGATGTAGGTGTTCTACCACTTGACTGATGAGAGTCATTTATGGGAAGATCAATAGGAAAAAGGATTGGGTTGAGAGTTTCTCCCCTTTCATGATTCCAGGTTGAGATTGAGCTCCCCGATGAGGACCCAGGATCAAATATGTGCTCCCTTGTGTGTTGGATTATCTTGTTTCTAGGTACGGGTGGAAGTTGTTGCTCCCTAATTCTTTGTCTTCGATATTCGAGAAATTTTCCACAGATGGAGTTGATTCATGATGACACTTTGATGTAAATATATTCAAGAAGATATTAACAAGTGTAATTCTTCCTAGTTTAGAGGGAGTGTTAATTTTTAGCAACTAGAGTCAAATTCCAATTTGGACAACTTTGATGGATGAGATCATAAATTCACTATATTCCTATTTTTGAGAGGACCAAGATCGACCTATAGACCACCCCAATTGTTTAAGAAAAAGTTAATTTATGAATTATTTAATTATTTTGTGGCTCAACCTAAAATCATATGGATTCAGTCAAAGCCCCAAAAAGTCCCTCACAAAGTTATAAATAGAGGTGACCCCAAGTTCATTTTCACAAATTCGCTCATGATATCATCTTCACGCTACTTTGGTATTGGTTTGTATTTTATGTTTTTGGCTCGCATAGGTACATTAGGAGAAGCTCGCACTAAGGATTGGGATCATAGGTAGGGTCTTGCATTCGATTTGGGTGTTACAGGCCATAACCGTGGGAAAGTAGTGGTTGAGCTTAGAAAAAACTATGGGCAGAACATGTCAAAGCCTCGGTTGAGATGGTAAAGCTGCGAGCAGACATTCCTCAGGTTGCGGCTAGGGTTTTGAGCTAATCATACCCTCAGCTATTGGCACAAGACACTCAGGTCGCGGTTAAGTGTGCTTTAACCATGAGAAAATCATCTTACGGTTGTGGTTAAGATATTTCATAGGTAGATATGGATTGGATCTAATTCAATTGATTGAACAATGCCTTCATCCTTCTGTCACACAGTCACAATCACTTCATAACAATCATTAACAACATTTTGGATCTATATCTAGAACTGGGCAGTTGGGATGACTTGGTTTTGGTGATTCATCAAATCTATGCTTGTGATATTTTATATCTTTGTAGATCTGCAAATCTATATATATTATTTGTTTTTTTCAGCTACATATATGTATAAAGCTCACTGTACTTGGATTTCCCCCATAAGTGGTAAGTCTGGTCTTCGTTCAACTGCTATCTCTTATAGTGTTTCTATTGTCTTCTCTATATCTACATGCATTGTTCTATCTTCAGTTATTGTTTATGATTATTTACATTACTATTAATTGGATGCACTATTAATGAGAAGTAATTTGGGCTAAAGTAATTTATTCAACATAGAACAATATTGAAAAATTAACATGCTCCAAGGCTACTCCTCTACATCCTGTTATCATCGTTGGACCCTTTGCAAAATAGCGAATTGAACTCATGACATGTAACCCTCATTTGACTGAGGGGCATGGCTACATAATTGTGGTAGTATATTATTTTAGCAAATGGGCTGACCTGATTCCTACATATAACAACACCGAAGAAACAACTACATTATTCCTTTTTAATCATGTCATTTCTAGAGTTGGTGTGCCAAAATTATTGCTACTGACCATGGGAAACATTTTTGGAATCACATGATGTCTGATCTTACTTTCAAGTTGGGCCTTCAATATGAAATCTCGACTCCCTATTACCCACAAGATAATGGGAAAGTATAAGTTTCTAATAAAGTTTTGAAAATAATGTTTCAATGCATGATAGGGATTCACAATACGAATTGGCACCTCACCCTTTTTGCAACTTTGCGGGCATATTGAACATCTGCCCAAACTAAAACTGGATTCAGACCCTTTCAATTGTTCTATAGTCTAGAAACACTCCTTCCCATTGAATGCGGGATTCCATCTATGAATATTGTTTTCAAACTTCTGCCCGCCACTTCCATAGAAGAAGATCATTTTTTGCATCTGGCATGCTTAGATGAAACCCGGAACGATATCAAGATGGAAAATAAGGACCACAAGAAACACATCACAACATAATATGACAACAATGTTAAACCTCGTGCCTTCTTGGAAGATAATATAGTGCTTTTGTATGATCATGAAGCCGATAAGTTAGGGGTTGGGAATCTTGAGACGATGTGGCTAGGCCCGTATATAGTTAAACATGTTCTTGTAAAAGGGGCTTATGAGCTCATTTATTTTGATGGAATACATTTGGCATAGCCCAAAGATGGGTTGTACCACAAAAAATACTATTCCTATGTTACCTTTGCATAGTCATTGTGTACATATTGTATAGGTGTGTTAGTGTGTGTGTAGTTTGTTTTCCTTCGAAGTTTCCGACCATCATTATTAATATTGGATTACATTTGATTTACATATGTTGGTGTTCCTTCAACCATATGTCGGTTATGATTATGTCTCTAGCCGTAGTACTTAGAACCTTTCCTTCGCCACATGGGCCATTTATGCTGCAAATGGTGAGTTAGTGAATTTACAAGGGATTTGTATCAATCGCTCAAGTAATAGCATTGCTGAGTATAGCACAATGATTGAAATATTTTCTAACATTGTTTCACGTGGCCTTCACTATTTTATGGTAAAAAGTGATTCAAAACTCGTAGTACTACATCTGAATAATGACTATTCAGTACAAAGTCCAACCATGATACATGGCTTCATATGAGAAAGTGTATCATGACAAGAACCATCCTTTCGAGGAAGCTGTGGATGACCCTACATGGGTAGATGCCATGGTGGAAGAGTATGATTCGATTGTCAGAAACAATGCATGGGAGATTGTCCCAAGGCCGGAAGGGAAATCAGTGGTAGGTTCGAGATGGATCTACAAAGTGAAGCAAGTTACTGACGGGAGCATCGAGAAGTACAAGGCAAGATTTGTTGCCCAGGGCTTCTCACATATTGAGGGGATCAACTATGAGGAAACCTTTGCACCTGTCACAAGGTATTCTTCCATACAGAGCATCCTAGCTCTCTCAGCGCAGATGGGATGGCACATTCATCAGATGGATGTGAAGACTACGTTCCTCAACGGAGTGATTGAGGAGGAGGTGTACATAGAGGAAGCCCGAAGGTTTTGAGATCTTCAGCAGCGAGTCGCATTTGTGCAGACTCAAAAGAGCACTGTATGGGTTGAAACAAGCACCTCGTGCTTGGTACACACGGATAGACAGTTATTTCACTGGCCTTGGATTCACCAAGAGTGAGGCGGATCCGAACCTATACTAGATTGTGGTGGAGGGTAAGTTGTTGATCATTTTACTTTATGTAGATGATTTGGTTTTGATGGGTGATGAACAGTTGATACTCTCATGCAAGGCCGATCTTGCAAAAGAGTTTGAGATGAAGGACTTGGGCCTCCATTATTTCGTGGGATTGGAAATTTGGCAGCGCAGTGATGGATTGTTTGTGTCTCAAGGCAAGTATGTCCGAGAGATACTGGAGAAGTTCAACATGCATGGCTGCAAGCCTATCGACACTCCTCTTCCTGGTGGTTGGAGGAAAAAGGATGCTACATCGGCTGAGGTAGTGGATGCCACTATTTACCAACAGTTGGTGAGGTCGCTTATGTATCTAGTCAATACACGACCTGACATATGCTACGCTGCTAACCAGCTTTCACAAGCTATGGTTAAGCCTACCAAGCTATTTTGGAAGGCGGGGAAGCATGTATCGAGATATCTCAGAGGCACATCAAGATATGGATTATGGTAATGAAATTCGAATGAGGTGAGGCTGCATGGATTCACGGATGCAGATTGGGCAGGGAGCCCAACAGACAGAAAGAGCACATCTGGAGGGTTTTTTAGTATCGGGTCGATAGTAGTTTCTTAGTACAAAAGGAAGCAGAGATACATGGCACTCAGTTCAGCGGAGGCCGAGTACATGGTAGCAAGTTTGGCTGCATGCGAGGCTATATGGATGAGGAAGATCTTGGCCGGGTTGTTTGGTTCACACTTAGATCCTACTGTGATATATTGTGATAATCAGAGTTGCATCAAACTCTCGCTAATCCAAACATTTCGGTGATATATCTTTTCACATTTGAACTAATATCATCATATCAGAGATTGTGTGCAGTGGAAGATCATGTTACTTTCTTACATTCCTACGGAGGATCAGGATGCTGATATCTTGACGAAGGCGCTCACCAGGAGAAAATTTGAATACCACGGAGGCAGGATCGGGGTGGCAGATAATCCCTATCTTGTTGAGAGGGAGTTTTGAGATTGCAACAAGATGATGAGCTTATTGAAAAGAGTCGCCTTCACTAAGTGGGCCCGTAGGCTATTTTTGGCGCAAGTCTATTTTTAGACCATGTATATTTTTAGACATGTCAATCGTATTCTATGAGTTGCAGGATGCTATTTGTGGATGGTTGGTCAAGTTGAAAAAATAGATGGACTTCTATTTCTGTATACATACTGGCGGAATCTATTTTTCATACTTTTAGATCGCTACCTAAAATGTGTATGTCGAATATTATTAGCTCTTAATAATATTTGGAATATAAACATTATCTTATTCTCTTGGAGCACTTTAGTTAAGTGCACAGATGTGGCATAGGAGTTGACAAGGAATTATGCTATTCCCGATGGTTAAGTGGAGCTATTGCATGGATAATTTAGTTAGAACTCATGTGACAGAGTTTGGTGGAGTTATTGAGGTAGTTGGTGGAGTTGTGTTCAGTTTAACTGAGCTAAACATAGTTGAGTTAGTTGTATCTAGTCTAACCGATTGATACACTAGTGAGAGTGGTGTGAATTAATTATTAATTAATTCACTAATTATTAACTCATTAATCAACTGAAGAATACATCAGTTAACTACAGTGCATGGACAGTTTTAGTGGAGACCATTGGAGAGATAGGTGAAAGGGCAAGTAGACTATCAGTTGTGACTATAGTGTTGCATGATTTTGCACCACACATTGATGGAGATGCCAATGAGGATTGCGTAGTGCAAGCCAGGTGGATTTGAGTTCATTCAGAGCCATTCTTCAGTAGGTATTGCACATTAGAGGCAAAGCAAGCAGTGGCAGTAGATCTATGCATGGATTTGTTGGGACGACCGATTAGTGTGTGTCAAATTCTTCGATTGTATCGAGAGCTCGTGAGAAGCTTTGTATAAGGATTGTTACATGATATCTATGAAATATATTATATACATATAGTTGGGGTTTTTAGTTTCAGGCTTTCCCGTAAATCACTATGTTAATGTGTGTGAATTTTTATGGTTTTAATGTGTGCATGCAATTGATTTAATTTCCACATATGATGATCAATGGTGGAATAGATTATGTATTGTGCATGAAGTCAAATAGTGTATGATCAGGAGAATCTTAGACATATAACATATCAGTTATATAATTTCTACAGATCAAGAGTATAGTTGGCTCTCTTATAGTTTAATTGAAAGCACTCTTCATATTCCACTGGGGATTCATCAAGCCCTAGAGTCATCTTAAATATTTCATCCTTAGTTTTCTTGGACCTACATTAGTCTATGTACTTATTGTTGAAGGTATCTTGCATTTGGTCCTAGGTGGTGATGTTGTCCCCAAGCAGACCCATGAACCAGCACAAGGTTGCATCCTTAAGGGTGGATGGGAATAGCTTCAACTTCTAATCATCATAGGTGGAGTCATAAGTCATACAGAAAATAGAAAATTCAAACATGAATGTGTTATGATCCTCAAAAGTAAGTCCATGGAAGTGTGGAAGAGCTGAGGGGCTAATGTTTTTCATCTTAGTTTCCCCATCCTCCTTTCTTATGGGAAAGGCTCTCTCGATCCCAGCCATGGTTAAGATAGGTGAAGCAGGTCCCATAGTTGGAACAAGGTCTTCTTCTTCTTCCCCAATAGGTTCCTTAGAATATTCAGAAGGCTCTAAAGGGTGGCTATGTGGTGATGTGGGGGTTTTGGGTAAGATTTGTCTTTGATTATTCCTACTCCTACGAGGCATGAAAATTTGGTTTTTTTTTGTATTTTTTCAATACTTATGAAATAACATGAAAAGAAAGGAAATCAAAAAATAATGCTAAAAAAAAATCAAAGCAACTATTATACACCTCCCCGGCAACAATGCCAAAAATTGGTGAGCCCTGGTATTACACCAAGAGTGCTACAACTCCGAGGGGCTATTGCCCTACTTTACTTTATCAAACCGGGGTTCATACAAACTTGGAGGTGACAATGCTATATAAAAAATATATGCATTCTACTTATGTCATCCTCTTCTGCTCTACGAAAGGGTGCTACTTCTAGGTTTTCTCGGTGAAGTCTATCACACTTCATTGAAACTAAAATAAATTGTAGAAAGGAAATGACAGAAAGGAAACTAAATTAAATTGCTGAAAAGAAATGATAGGAAAAGAAACTAATTCTAACCACACTTAATGGGCCAAATAGATAAATTCACTCTACTTATCCTATGATCTATCTACCATGCTACCATGCTTCTAACCATGCAACTATTCATGATCTAACTAAACTTGAAAAAGTGTTGCTTGCAGTTTGGAGGAAAAAGGACTAAAGATTCTAATGGAAGGCTTAACACATGTGACAAGGATTAGAGGTGGAAATAGGGGTTTAGGCTTCATTAAACCTTATGATATCTTAAAAATTATTTGGAGAGGGAGACTTTGAAAAGTGTGATGGAGGAATTTCAATAGGAGGATCGGAAGTGCGATATGATATCGCAATTCGCAGTATCACAAAGCTACAAGAGTAGCGGAAGCGTTGTTCGAGAGTGGGAGAGAAATGCGATATGCGATGGGGATAGAAACTGCAAAATGTGATATGTGATGGGGATAGAAACTGCAAAATGTGATATGTGATGGGGATAGAAACTAATAAATGCGATTTTTGATAGGGATGATGTGGCAGAGTGCGATAGTAATGTCGTAATTGGCGGTTGGGAGCTGTAAGTGTTAACGAAGCAGGAGTGAGATGCGATATGCAATGGGGATAGAAACTGTGAAATGCGATTTGTGATAGGTATGACGTGGTAGAGTGCTACAGTAATGTCACAATCAGAGTTTTGGAGCGGTAAGTGTTAACGAAGACCAAGTGGAACAAGGATTTTCGATTTGTGATAGAGAAAATTATGGTAGCGGGAGTTTTGAGGAGCAAGGGAGGAAGTCGAATTCTAATGCATTTGTAAGTGTTTTTGGGAATGAGAAGGGCAGATATTGCAAAGAAGAGGAAAAGGAGGGAATGGAGGGTGTAACAACAATGTTCAGTTTGTGAAGACATAGATGGAAAATGAAGCAGGAAGGCACCATAGATTTGCTCTGGGGCTTTAACACTAATTCATGAAATCAACCCTGCTAACTTATGCACAAAGAAATAGAAAAATGCGTGAAAATACAATACAAAAGGAAGGCTGAAAATGGTAATGAAAATCTACTCTAATCTCAGAAATAGTGAACAGAAATCAATTTTTGGGTCTGTGGAAAGGTTCACCCTCCTCAAGCTCTATTGATAGAGATGAGAATGGAGGCCTTGATCCACGAATTTTATAGTTTTATCCTCTATTCTAATAGTCATAAGCAAATGGAACCTATAGCAGCACACTGAAATAAAAAAATAAGCATCGATGGAACTATCAGAAGCAGAAGTAACTGAATGGTAGAAAGTGAAGAAAAAGTACAACAGAGAGGCAGAGGCACATGGATTGGGCCCTAACCCACACTCCTAGCTCTTTTAAACTTAAATCAGTAAAATTAAATCAGTCTTCTCATTTCATGAAACAATAGGCTGGTACCTTTCTCAAAGTTTAATCACTAAGTACAATAATCAAAAGCTCAATAGCTTGCAAAAAATTTCCCAATAGAATTGAATCCTTCCTAGCTCTAGCTCTGCTCTATTTATTTTATAGGGAAGCTACCAATGGCTCCCTTAAAAATATTGATTGAGTCCACTTGACTCCAAGTAAACAGATTGAGTGCACTGTGGTTTTTGAGTTGCTTGGTTGCTTCTGGAATTTGAATTGTTGGAGAGAATCCTTGGGGATCCTTTGTTTGGATTTGAGAGTTAAGGAGGGTGTACAATCCTCCTATAATTTCTCCTTGTTTTATCCTTCAATTATTTATGATAAAATGTTCAAAAATAATGCCAATTACTCATGAATTTCTGCACTCAACCTCATATTAGGCACTCAGAGTATGTTACCCTTAATCACCACCTATACTAGCATCATTAAACCAAATAACAATAAAAATGAAAGAAAAAGAGATTTAAGAAGAAATAAAGGTGACCATTAACCCCTCCAAATATGTCTAATGATGAAGCTCAGCACCTACCACCATCTCTTTGATCATTACAAAACAATGCAGTAAGCTCATTTCCAAAACTGGGAAATTTGTTTTCTTGATAATCTGCCATAAGGGCAAGAAGAAGATTGTGGCCACAACCTCCAAACAAGGCTCCTCCGCATCTCAACAAGAGATGGAAAAGGTCATGGAGGAGTATAGGGACATATTCACCTCACTCACAAGGGCACCTCGTCATTTTCAGGTCAAGAAGTACATTGATCTGACCCCAGGCGCGCCGCTACCTTATGTACCAATCTATTGCCGCTATGTTCTGGAGAACAACGAGATAAGGAGGTATATTCAAGAGATGTTGTAGAAAGGTCACATATGGTTGAGTTCATCACCTTGTGGGAGACCAATTGTGTTGGTGCAGAAGAAGGATGGGACTTGGAGACTCAGTATTGACTATCAAGTGTTGAACAAGATCACTGTCTAGAATATGTATCCAATCCCATGGATTTATGACCTTCTGGACCAACTCAAGGGGGCCAAATATCTCTTCAATATTGAATTGAACTCTGGGTATCAATAGGTACCAATCAAATCCTATGATGTGTGGAAGAATGCCTTCAAATCCAAGAAGGGTCTTTTTGAGTGCCTAGTCATGTTTTTCAGGTTCACGAATGCCCCTGAAACCTTCATGAGGATGATGGACGACATATTGAGAAAATTTACCAACTCAATCATGTTGTTGTATTTGGATGACATCTTAATATTCATCCAGAGCTAGGAAGATCACCTCCACCACATTTGATAGGTCCTCCAAACACTGCGGTAACACAAGTTGTGTGCCAATTTGGAGAAATGCACTTTTTCCATGACCCAGGTTCAATATCTAGGATACATCATTGAAGAGCAGGGGGTGCATGTGGAACCATCCAAGAACCAGGCCATTCGAGATTATCCAACCCCAACCACTCTCATAAAGCTCCGAAACTTTCTAGGTCTTGTCAATTTCTACTGCAGGTTCCTGCTGGGGTTATCTCATATCACTTGGCCTTTGAGTCAAGTCACTTGTTATAACTATGTAGATAATTATAGGTTAGGAATTATGTTAGAGCATCTAAATTTTTTTGTCTATTTTAAATTTTTGGATGACCAATGTCCTAAACTGCTTAAATAGGTGCATGGTCTTAATTTTTCCTAATATAACAAAAGGGTCGTTTCGTCACCTCTTAGCAGGATTTAGTGTTTGATAGATGTGTAGGGTATATTTTAAGAGAATATATGATATTTTAAATATTCAAGTAGAGTATTTAATTAACCATATATCGATGATGCGTGTAAAATATGTTTACAACCAAACAAAATACCTTTGAAATTAAGAAGTGGAAATTTAAAAATATAGAGGAATCAATTAAAACAAATAGTGTTAATTAGCTAATCTATGTAATGATATTAACTTCACAGGAGATTTTATTCAAACAAATACTTAATATTAATTAACATAGATATCTTCATTAACCTCAAATTCATGTGGAAATTACAAAATGAAAACAAAATTTAACAAAGAAAACTCACAGGAACACAAGTTTCTTCAAGGTAAATCCATAATCCTTTCCTTAATATCAGAAAAAATTCATACGATTAAAATTCTTCTTAATGGTCTATTAAAATGGTTCAACTCTTCATACCTCGTTCTACAAAGTACTTATACAATTTTTTCTAAAAATATCTTGATTTAATTATCGAGGCTTATTTACAAAATATTTCAATTTTTTTGTACAAAAATAGATCTACAATATAGGAAATAAAAACTACTCAAGCCCTTTGGCACTAATTTCGAGGATTATGCTGATGAGTGGGCCTAAAAGAGTGATTTTTTGTTTTCCTTTCCAATATTTTACATTTTCCTCCTCTAAACCTGCATGATGTTGTTGAAAGCTCGAATCTGCTCCTGCAAATCTATATATTTTTTTAATCAATGGGTTGGCATATCTTTTCCCATATATCCTCATCAAGAATGGTAGCTTTAATTAATTTTCTATAAGTTTTATCCACTTCAATGTACTTTTGAAAGGTAGGTTTAACTACAAAAAAATGTTTGATCTCATGCTGAATTAATAAGTCAAAAGTCAAACCTTAAATGAATGTGTTTCCTGTAATGGTTCGTATGATATTGGAAAATTTGGCTTTGTCTTGTGGCTATTTAATACAACCTTCGTTGGTATTCTTCAAGAGTAACCAACTTATATCCTATTCCTCTCAATCTTGGAAGTCCCTTTTGATGAATCACATTAAATTTCCTATGAAATGTTTGGAGACTGGCCTCCAAATTATGACATTTGTTTTCAAGTTGCAGCAATAGATTTATTTTAATGTGAATCTTTCCGACCTCCAGAATGGTTTCAGTTTTGTCATAAATTTCATATTCTTCAAGTTCCTCTTTTGTTTTTGAATTTAAAATTTTGACTAATGTTGTTTAATCTCCTGGTTTATGGCCCAATTCTCTCTTTACTTCTGCTATTACCTTCTTTTATTTTTTCCAGTAATTGTTCCTGCTCAAACATAATTTCAATTGAATGCCATAAATATGTCATGGATTCATTTATGTCTTGTTACATGTTTTCTTTGGTCTGTGAAATGGTTTGAGAAATTGCAGACTCATTTTCAAGAGTCTCTGATTCAACCTGTGACTCTTTTGAACCTCTACTACATATGCATTGTCAATTTTAAATTTATGTTGCTGAAGATTATGTAGTTGTGCTTTTAGTTTTTCAATTTCTTGTCCCCTCATTGATAAGTCTCCCATTAATTTAGCTAGATTAGTTTTTGGATCACTGGGCTGTACCTCCCATGCTGTTGTGGTTGCTGAAGTTGTAGCCCTTGCTATTGAAGTACTTATGATTGGAATTACTGGTAATGGAATGACTGATGCTTGATTTTCCTGCTATTATTTCTCCTGTAACAAAGATTCAAAATCTGTTTCCATATTTTGTATATGTGCATTTTGTTCAATGATAATTTTTAACTTATTCTCTTTTTCTTTCTCTAGTTCACCAATTTCTTTAGCTTGGGGATCTTTGGTGGTAGTGAGTTTTAATTGTTTCCTCAATGCTTGAATGTCAACATTTTTCCTTTTAATCATATCCTTAATAAATTTAACATTGCTAGGATCATATCCAAATTTAATTACCAAATCCTCCAAATACTTTATCTTACTATACTTTTCCATTGAAGAAATCTTTTCCATCTTTAGCTGGGGCTGGATATTATTCAATGAATCTCGTAACTTAGTTTTTTCCATGGCTGAATTGGTTAGATTTGAATACAACATTTCTTTAGCTTGTTTATGCAAGTCAGTATGGTCAATAGGATGGATTTACTTTGTTTCAAAGGAAAATATTGATTTCTTATAATCATATTTTGTCTTTGGAAATGGAATTTTAGGTTCAAGGAATTCCATTTGCATCAGTCCCTTTTCAGTATCAAAGGCATAAAGGACTCTGTGTTGAGATGATGAGGTTTTTTTCCATAATTAAATATAAGTAGTAGCCTTCATTACTTCATTTTTATTTTTAATTTTCTTATATCTGGAAAAAATTAATGGTTTAGTTTGACCGTGAGCTAGTTCTCATGTTTGAGTTATATCCAATGGATCTTGAGAGACTGAAGATGCAAGGGAACCTGAGAATATTTCTTCAATTCTAGGAAATGTTGTAGCATGCGGGCTTGTCAGAATTAATGTAGTTTGTGAGATTTATTTGGGAAATGAGTCCTCAAGAGGATTATTCTTCTTATTTTTGTACATTACAAAATTTGTCTGTTGAATTTCTATAACTAAATGGGAAACAATTTCACTTACTCCCTTTGCATGCTTTTCTCAAGGATCTGGAGTTTGTGATGCTGTAGAACTAAAAACATTATCTTATGCTTCCCGCAATGTATTCTCTTGCCACTCCTCCTGATTCATATATTACTCAATTTATGGTCTGTGGGTATGAAATAAGGGGTAGTTTTCTGTTCTACCCTTAACTTTGAAATAATCTTGAAGGGATCATATGACTAGGTAAAACTTAATTTAAATTTAATTTCCTTTAGGAGAAGATATGCCTCCTTTGCTATTGTTCTGGCATTATAGATGAAAGTTCAAATTTGAGTCTTAATATTCAACTAAGACTTCCTCTTAGCTGAAAAAAAGTGCACCTCATCCATATTTATCATATGTCTAATATATTCCAATGAAAAAATTCTAATAGGAACAAACTTAGGAAAATTGTATGGAGGAAGCTCACATACATACACTCTAATTTCTATATAATTTTGGTATAAATACCAATCTCTTGTCTTCATTTTCTCATTGAGATGAAGAATCCTTTTAATTTCAGAAGAAATTCTAGGAATAACATCGCTATTAAGTAAACAAGAAACTGTGTACAAAAAGTGATTTGTATAGTCATTGAAAGATAATTCATTTGTATTCTTCCTAACCAAGGAGATCTAATGAATCATGGATTAAGGGTTTCCTTATTCATCTATATTGTTCAAAGGAAATTGAAATCTATTTGACTGATAGAACAAGATCAAATATACAAGAACTGATGCATGTTTGAAAGCTCCTTCAGTAGAAAACTTCATGAATTGATCATGAATAATATCTGTTATGAATTCATTTTAATTGAATATTATAGAAGTTTTTTCTTCCTTTGAAAATACTGATAAAAACCCTAGGATAATCTTATCAACCCATTGATTAGATTGATAACCTAATAGATAAGAAATTATTGAAATTACTTGCTTAGTCATCTCTAAGAACATTGAAGCATGGAAAGGTGGGCTCGTCCTTGGTAATTCAACATTTTTAGGTAGAAATATATCAAAAATATTGGCTCATTGAGGAAAGGTAATATTTTTGTAGAGTTCCATGAGGGAGTCTACAGAAAAAGGATTTAGAGGAGCTTAAGTTTTCAATTGGAGGATTTGGAAAACAGATTCAGAGGTAAATGTAAAAATTATGTCATTATTTTGTGCAACAATAGTCCTTTGAGTGGGAATATATCTAAAGTGACACCAAGACACAAATTCTGGGAAGGGATGAGTCTATGGGAATATGAATTGAGGTAGGAAGGAGTTCCACAGACTCAATTAATCACTGAGATCAACATATTTTTGGTTCATCCAATTGTGTAACTCATACAGATCAAATTCACATTAAGTCTTAGAGATTTTATATTTTTGATCAACTAATGGAAGGTGGTCTATGTCTATAACAGGAAGGAGCATAATTTTTTCTTCCACCATTTTGGATTTCCCTTTAGAAGAAGACATTTGGAGGATTATAAGGACATGGAAAACAATGGGTGAACTACACATTATTTTATAAAATGGAAATGAATCATTCGATACATTTCGTATTGGCGCGAGGTATTTATGGCATAAAAAATTATGGGTATAAATCTAGGGATAACGATTAATAATCATCGAACAGGAAGTAGACAGGTGGTGGTGGTAGAGTGGATATAGCCTTTGGCAGTAGTGAGAATAATCACAAAGGGCACTTAAAGTTTTTGGAGGGTGGGGGGGATGGTAAGTTGTTTTTTTTTTGGGGGGGCGGGGTGAGGGGTCTGAACTACCTCTGTGCCAAACACATTGCAAGAGAAGGTTTGCAAATTTTTGTACCCCCCTGTGTTTAACCGTCGAAGAGGTGAAGGGGGGGGGGGGGGGGGGCAGGGTTTTGAACTATCTCACCAATCGTTGATCGGGCAGAGAAAATCCCAGCGGTTGATTGAGGCGCATGGATTATCACAGATGGAAAACAGGTAAATCAAAACAAATTTATTACAAGGTGTTAATTAATTTCTTAATTAAGTTTAAACTAATTAATACAATTAATTAACTACATTATATGACATTTAAAATAGCATGCAATTTCAATTTTTTTTTGGGATTTATAGATTTTTTTAATTCTTTTTCTTTTCACCATCATTTTTTTTATAATATATTTTTTAAATATCCCTTTTAATTTTTTTTTTTGTTCTTTTTATTTCTATCTGATATATATTTTTATTTTTCTATCTTTTTCAACAAATATATGTAAACAATAAAAATGATTTTTCAACATCGGCTCCAGCTAGGGATTGCTTCTCTATGTGAGATGCAGAGAACAAGTAGATCCATGTGCCTTCTCCTCGGGTTGTGGAGTCTTTGTTGTGAATATCACTCTTGACAATGAAATGTAAATAAAACTAGTAATGTACAATGAACTATGACTGTAACAACTTCAATATTGAATACAGTGCTTAAGATATTGTCCATTGATAAACAATGTAGAATATATTCCTTCCATATTTGGTAGGAAAAAAGTATTGTTTCCCTTGAATTTTGAAATTTTGAATGGTCCAAGACAAATATTATAAATCTTACCATGTTTTCCTCTTTCCTGTCTTATGGAATCCCCTTTTAAAACTAAATCTCATTGCATAAAATCTCTTTCCCTAGATTTTCTGTCATATAATCTCTTAATCTTGTTCTGGTATTGACAAAGTTTAAACTAAAATTCATCTCTGTCTTGATTCAATTCAATAATATGATTGATTCTTCTTGAAAAAACATTAGGTTCCTCATATGATTCTTGTAAAAAATTGATAACAGGAAAAGCTAGTTGTGTAGGAAAAATAACTTCAGTGCCATATACTAGTTTGAAAGAGGATTTACGAGTTGATCTCGTAGGTGAAGTTTTGTTAGCCTAAACTGCATATTTAAGATGACTGTCCCAATTCCTCTTATGATTTGAGAGTACCTTCTTGATCAATTTTACCAAACTCTTATTTGATGATTATTCCAATCCATTTCATTAAGGGTAATATGGGGTAGAATGATGCAATAAAATTTGATACTTTTGACAAAATTCTATCATTTTTAACACTGTTTAATTTTTGTGCATTATCAGTGACTATCTGTTGAGGACAACCAAATCTAGATAATATGTTTTCTTCGATAAATTTTATGACAACAACGTTTGTTTCATTTTTAACAGAAATGACTTCCACCCATTGGGTAAAGTAGTCTGTTGCAGCCAAGATCCATCTACGTTGATTACTGGATGCTAGGATTATTTTTCCTATGAAATCTAATCGCCACCATAAGAAGGGTGCTTTAATCAAAACTGGAACTAATGGAAGTCCCACTAATCTCTACTTGCTAGCAAAAAATTGACATTGAATACAACTTCTAACATTTTCTCGCACTTGTGCAAATAATTTAGGCCAATAAAATCCTACTATTAAGATTTTATATGTTGTTTCTCTCCAAGCATAGTGTTCTCCACATATACCTTCATGAAATTTCTCCACATATTGCAACCACATCTCACTTTCATTTAGGCATAAAGAAGAATGGATCTTTCCAATACGGTTAAGCATTGTTGATGATATTCATAGCCTTTAAAGCCAGAGTTGAATTATTTCTTTGTGAATTTAGGTGGATATAAATCACGAAAGAAAGTGTACAAACATACTAATAGATGTGAGGAAATTCTCATGATATGAGCCCTGAAAGAGGAGTTGCATTTGTAATAGAGGAAGTTTCTTGTGTGTTATTCTCTCCTAAAATTTGATAAGGTTCTTCTGTTAAAGATTGCAACAAGAAACAATAAAGTAGGCATCCTGAAACATCATCCTTGATCCTAGTTGGAAAATAATCACCTAAACTAGGTGGGGCCCACACATGTTATTTTTAGGTGTATGTCTATTTTTAGACATGGTGAGCATATTCTATATATAGTAGGAGGCTATTTGTAGATGGTTGTTCAAATGTGAAAAATAGATGAAATTCTATTTTTAGAAAATATTGGGCAAAGTCTATTTATAGATCGCTGATCTAAAAATAGATGCATGTCGATTATTATTAGCTCTTAATAATAATCCGACAATAAACAACAACTTATTCTCTTGGAGCACTTTATTTTAGTGAATAGATTTGGAAAGTCAGTGGGCTAAAGGAATTACACAGTTCATAAGGTTTTACTGGAGTTCATGCATGGAGGACTCAGTTAGAACTGAAGTGGCAAAGTTATGATAGAGTTGGAAGAGTAGTTTATGGAGTTGTATTTAGTTTAACTTAGTTAGATTCAGTTGAGCTAGTTGTATCTAATCTAACTGATTGATACACTAGTGAGAGTGGTGTGAATTAATTATTAATTAATTCACTAATTATTAACTCATTAATCAACTGAAGAATACATCAGTTAACAACAGTGCATGGACAATTTTAGTGGAGACTAGTGGAGAGGTAGGTGAAAGAGCAAGTAGACTATCAATTGTGACCAAAGTGGTGCATGATATTGCACCACACATTGATGGAGATGCCAATGAGGATTTCACAGTGCAAGCCAGGTGGATTTGAGTTCATTCAGAGCCCATATTCAGCAGGGATTGCGCAGTAGAGGCAAGCTAGCAGGTGGCAGAGATTGGTGCATGGGATTTGCTAGATCGGACCTGATTAGTGTGTAGCGATTGGAGATTGTACTGAGAGCTTGTGAGAAGATTTGTATGATGATTTTTACATGATATCTATGACATATATTATACAGATAGTTGGGGGTTTTCAACTTTAAGCTTTCCCATAAATCACTGTGTTAATGTGTGTGAATTTTTATGGTTTTAATGTGTGCATGCAATTGATTTAATTTCTGCATATGATGATCAATGGTGGAATAGATTTTTTATTGTGCATGAAGTCAAATAGTGTATGATCAAGTGAATCTTAGACATATAACATATCAGTTATATAATTTCTACATGGTATCGGAGCTGTGTTATAGATTTTCTACATGGAATGAGAGCAGGAATTTTTGGGTGCGCGAGTTTGCAGAGAATATCTGAAATTTTTGGTGAAATATTTTCATAAAAAAATAGCATATTTGGATTCCTTGCGAAAAAATACCCAAATTGAAAAAAAAAATCGGTCGAATCGGAGCTCGGATGAGGGAGATATAGTTGATTTAAAATTAGCTCTTTTGTTAGAAAATTTTGCAACGGCGGGACAATTGCAATGTGCGCGAGCCAAGAATCTACATGCACTGAGGTAAAAGATGCATGCAAAGCTTTGAGGAGAAAAGAAGAGGTTAGTGACTTGGTGGTTGAGAGGGAGCCTCTCAACATGCAGTGTGAGAAGCAGTCTCAAAAGGTTGTGGAGCAACCACAACTGGAGATGCAAAAGAATCTTTATAGATTTGAAGTAGATGGGATTTCTACAAAGCTTCCTACTATTGGGAAGTGTTAGAAAGCCATGCAATTGAAGCTTGAGAGGGAGCAGGATTTGCATGCAGGTAAGAGTGAACCTCGGGATGTGGAGCAACCACAAGATGAGGATCATGGAGTGGGAGAAACCACTCATGCAGAGAAATTTCGTGCCAGATGGGCAAAGGGAGTGCATGCAGCTATACCACCAAGTGAGAGGTGGGGCGACATGCATGGGTAATCCCAAGAGGAAATTTCTGGACAGGATTCATGGAGATGGTGTGGATCTCATGAATTGAACCTGGCTATGAGGTGCCCACAGAGCAGCAGTAGCATGATCAGTTGGATTGATGCGGGCAGATCAAAGTGACAGTGTCAGATACTGGAGCGTGGTTCAGATTTGACAGCAAGTGCAGAGTGCATGGATACAGAGATCAAAAATGCAGTGGTTCCGGAAGACATGTGTAGTTGGTACCAGCAGAAGTCGAAGAATTTGATGATAGATGCATTAAGACTGATTGAGTTGTTTGGAGCCTTTCAGTTTCGGAATTGTTGTAGCAAGAGTGGCAGAGCAGATGCATGGAGTTGTAGGGCACTTGCAAAGGTTGTAGGGCGAATGCATGGAGTTTCATGTCGCATGAAAAGATAATCCTTTCTTGTTGAGAGGGAGTGCTGAAGATTGCAACAAGAAACAATGAAGGAGGCATCCTGAAACATCATCCTTGATCCTATTTGGAAAATAATCACCTAAACTAGGTGGGGCCCACACAGGCTATTTTTAGGTGTATGTCTATTTTTAGACATGGTGAGCATATTCTATATGTAGCAGGAGGCTATTTGTAGATGGTTGGTCAAATGTGAACAATAGATGAAATTCTATTTTTAGAATATTGGGCGAAGTCTATTTATAGATCGCTGGTCTAAAAATAGATGCATGTCGATTATTATTAGCTCTTAATAATAATCTGACAATAAACAACAATTTATTCTCTTGGAGCACTTTATTTCAATGAACAGATTTGGAAAATCAGTGGGCTGAAGGAATTACGCAATTCCTAAGGGTTTACTGGAGTTCATGCATGGAGAACTCAGTTAGACTAAAGTGGCAAAGTTATGACAGAGTTGGAAGAGTAGTCTATGGAGTTGTATTCAGTTTAACTTAGTTAGACTCAGTTGAGCTAGTTGTATCTAATCTAACTGATTGATACACTAGTGAGAGTGGTGTGAATTAATTATTAATTAATTCACTAATTATTAACTCATTAATCAACTGAAAAATACATCAGTTAACTATAGTGCATGGACAGTTTCAGTGGAGACCAATGGAGAGGTAGGTGAAAGAGCAAGTAGACTATCAGTTGTGACCATAGTGGTGCATGAGCTTGCACCACACATTGCTGGAGATGCCAATGAGGATTGCACAGTGCAAGCCAGGTGGATTCGAGTTCATTTAGAGCCCATATTCAGTAGGGATTGCGTAGTAGAGGCAGGCTAGCAGGTGGTAGAGATCAGTGCATGGGATTTGCTGGATCGAACTTGATTAGTGTGTAGTGATTGGAGATTGTACTGAGAGCTTGTGAGAAGCTTTGTATGATGATTGTTACATGATATCTATGACATATATTATACAGATAGTTGGGGGTTTTCAGCTTTAAGCTTTCCCATAAATCACTGTGTTAATGTGTGTGAATTTTTATGGTTTTAATGTGTGCATGCAATTGATTTAATTTACGCATATGATGATCAATGGTGGAATATATTCTGTATTGTGCATGAAGTCAAATAGTGTATGATCAGGTGAATCTTAGACATATAACATATCAGTTATATAATTTATACATCTTCTCTCATGAAACTTGCATGATAGTACTTATTCCCAAAAAATTTACAGTTGGAATCAACCAATGTTTTGGATAAGCCTTTCCCTTTTACCAACTTGGTATATTTGATATCTAAATCAAATTCTAATATCTTTGCAATCCATATCCCTCTTCTACCATCAGTATTGGGTTGGGTCAAAACATTTTTGACAATATTATTTGGGACATAGGAAGTTATAGGGGAATGAAGGACATAAGTTCAAAAGGCTTTCAAGGCTTGCACAAGAGCATAAGCTTGTTTTTCAATGACATCATATTTCAACTCTGCATCTCTCATAACTTTGTTGAAAAAGGAAATAGGTTGGTCATCTTCATTATCATTCTTTTGCAATAAAACAACAACTAGGGTAGTATCAGAAGAAAAAAAGAAAATTATAAAGGGCTTTGAATAATTAGGGTTGGATAGCACTAAGGCTTCAGAAATAGCCTTTTTCATTTTTGTAAAACCATATCTTGCCTGCACTTTCCACTTGACTTCATGATATTTTTTTAGCATATCAGTAATATCCTTGACTATCTTAGCATAATTTGGTATAAATCTTCTCAAAAAATTAATATTCCCTAGAAAATGTTGAATTTATTTCTTATTCCTAGGTAAACTATTTACCTCAATGGTTGAGACTCTTTTTTGGTCAATTACTACTCCTTCTTTCGAAATGATATGACCAAGTAAATTTCCCTCCTTTATAGCAAACAAAGATTTCTTTGGATTGAGAGAAATTCCAAATTTACTACATCTATCAAAATTTTTTCTCAAGTGTTTTAAATGTTTTTCATCAGAATTTGAAAATATAGTCAAATCATCCAAATAAATAACAATAAATTTGTTAATCTTACCAACAAATGCTAATTCCATTGCTCTTTGAAAGGTATCCCCTGCGTTGGTTAATCCAGATAGCATTCTTACATACACAAATATTCTCCAAGGAGTTGTAAATGTTTTTTTTTCCCTATCTTATGGACTTAGCATGATTTGATTATATCCAAATAAGCCATCCATCATTGAAATTTTGTTAGAAACTAAAACCATTTGAAGCAATTGATCCATCTTGGGCAATGGATAATTATCTTATAAAGATAATTTGTTTAGGTTTCTAAAATCTACACATAGTCTTATTTCACCATTTTTCTTCCTGACTGGAATCATATTTTCTATCCAATCATAATATCTTAGAGGAACAATGATTTTGGCATCCAACAATTTCTTAAGTTCTTTTTCATTAGTTGGAAGAAAAATTGGATTAATCCTTCTCAGTTTCTATTTGAATAGTTTAGCTTCTAGTTTGAGAGGAATTTTATGTTCAATAAGAGTTGGGACATAAGTTTTTAGCTCTTCATATGACTAGGAAAATACATCCTTATAACATTTGATAAGATTAACATATTTCTCTCTCATTTCCTTAGGTAATTATGCTGAATTTTTTGCATTTATGATTTCTTCATGAGTTCCAATATTAAAATCTTCAACATCCTCTTGTTGTGAACTTCATAATGAAGTTTTTGAAACATCATTATTATCAGAATTTTTTTCAAGAGGAATTAAACCCTTGGGAATGTAATTATTGGACAATTGAATAATATCATGATCAACAATTTTACGATTTAAATATGAAGTCTGAGTTTGATCATTTTACTTTCTTTGATTAACTTGTCCTTCTTCAAATTGTAGAGCTGAAAATTCATCAATTATTTGCAAAAAAAAATTAATTGCCCATCATGTTCAAAGACTTGCCAATGTTTGAGATTATCTAGAATGAAAGTTCTATACTTTACTTAGATCTAATATTGTAATTTAATAGGATCATGAATTTTGAAAGTTCTAGAAGAGACTACTAAAGAATATGCATAAATGTTTTAATCTCTAGGGATTGTTGTGATATTAAAAGATTGAAAATAATTCTCCACAGAATCCCATACTTCATTTCTATAAGATCTGACCCTAGGATGTTTATCTTGGCATATATTTATAAATTGCTTCACAAAAAGTTTTGAATTACCAAACACACTCAAGCTTTGAAGCTTTAAACTTTTTACTAACTCTAATCCTAAGAGTAAGGCTTCATATTCTTCTACATTATTTGTAACATCAAATTCTAGCCTAAAATATTGAGTTATATTCTCCTCGTCTAGAGAAATTAAAAAAATTCCAGCTTCAACCCCATCTTTAGAGAAAGATCCATCAAAGTATAACTTCCAAACGTTGGTGTTTATATATTTTGTTTTATTCACAATATTTTCAATACTGGGTTGAGAGTTTTGGAGATCATTAGTTGTCAAAGTAACACATCCAAAGGCTTGATCCACTACATAAATATTATAATTTATAGCTTTATCAACTTTACATACATTATTTATAAATCTCACCTCTCTGTATAGTCTCAAGTTCTCTCCACCATACATAGGAATTGTAGCAAAAGACATATCCATTTTCATACTTCCCCCTAACTTGGAACAAAAAGATCTAGATAATAACATTCCAAATTTTGGAGGAATATCTGTTACAACAATATCTAAGAATACACTCTTAACAGGTATCTGAGCAAGTGTTACAACAAGATCTTTGATCATTCCAAGACAAGGAACTTTCTTTGAATCAAAGGTATATGGATCATGATAAGGCCTTGTGATTTGTAATTGAAGCTAGTCCACAACAAATTTTGGCATGTGATTATGAGAGGCCATAGAATATAACATACAATTATATAAAAGGTAATCATGGAATTTTAAAGTGACATAAAAGGGAGGCACATTTTCATCAATCATATCAGAACTAAGGCCAAAAACCACTGAAGGTTTTTCATCGTGTAAACTAATTACATCTCCCTCAGCATCAATACTTGAAGATTGAATCCATTTAGACACTTTTTTTTTATATCCTGGATTTTTGGAAAGTTCAGATAATGGAGTCAAAAAATTAACTCTTTCTCATTCCTTTTCCACATGAGAAGCTATTGGAAAATTTTTTTGAGTTGTATTCTGGTCATTTGATTAGTTAATTGGTTGAATCAATGATGTTTCTATTTCAACTATTTTGACGTGAGGTTCATTAATGATAACATTTTTGGTTGGTTTAACAAGTCTTGGTCTTGGTCTCAAATCCTATCTTCTCCCTAATTTAGCAATAAGATATTCAGAAAAGGATTGATACTTTGAAACTTGGGAAGCCTCCTTACTTTGAGCTGAAGGTTGATCATTTTAGTGTCAATGAGTCACTAGTGATAAAATTTACTCTTTCCATGTGATTGATAAGGTCTTATGGTAAAATTGCTACATTTTCAAATCAAATTTGACACCTCTATTGGTTGTTAAATGGTCAAATCATTGTCTAAGTGTGATTTTAACTCTCATGTCATGGTCAAAAAGGTCAATTCATAATTAGTTTCATGAGTCATTTAGTCACCTACATAGGTCATTTTTCCTTCATTAAGTGTCACTATTTTAAATATGAAAAGGAAGAGTCATGGTGTCATAGGGTTGATCGTGAGAGTGTCATGAGTGTCATCATTTTTCCATTTGGATTCATGTCACTATCATCCAAAAAAATTAAATGTCATGAGAGTTAGTACTTAGGGAATAAAGCACATCGTTAAGTCATTTGGTAAAGTACATGATGTCACTCCACTAACAAGCCAAAATCGAGTTTTTGAGTTATAAAGGGACATAATTTTTTTTTTAAACTTCATTTCATCATTCCACAAGTTTCAAGGGCTCCTCTCTATTAATTTGAAGAGCTGCCATAACCACCAAAGCTTCGAATTTTTTCCACTACTGCTCTTCCATCAATTTGTAGTGTTTTTGGAGGGGGTTGCCGCGCTTTTGGTTTCGAGTAATAAGGAGGAAATAAAAGGTTCCAAAATTCATCTCAGTGATTCAAACATCTTTAATCAAGTAAGTGGATCCTTCATAAACCCTTGCTTCAGTAAATTTCCTCAAAAAATTGATTAAAATAATTTTCCTAGTGTTTCTGCCGCGTTTTTGCTGCATTTTTTAAATTGAAATGTGTTTGGATTCTTTTCAAAATAAATATCCTAGTTTGTAAGACTAAACATCCTAAATATCCATAATCATACATTTTCCACCATTCCCACACTTAAATTTAGTCATTTTATCATTTTCTCTCACTACCCTAGCTAGTTGCTATGTTACTAGACTAGGACTATGTTTTTCCATTTTCACTCCCTTTCCCTCACTCAAATTGAGGAAATTAACTTTAATTTTCTTCATAAAACACTTCCCTACTGCCCATAATATTTTAGTATTTTTTCTTGCCATCCATCCCCTCCATTCCATACTCTCAACTTGCTACTCTTTCTCCCCCTTTTTGCAGCTTAAGTTTCCTTACACATTCTTGTGTGAAACTAGGGTTTCCTGTCAGAAGCAAAGTCAAACATGCTAGAGACTAGTGAAAATATGAAATTAAAAGGAGGAAACATCTTAATATATGATCCCATTCATTTAAAAGGATAATTCATCAAATTTTATAAGAAGGTCATTTGAAGTGGTCAGTTGTCTAGGGTTTTGTAGGAAAGTGCAAAAGGTGGGCTATAGTCCTGATCTAACAATTTTATTTGCCCTCAATTTCAAAATATATCATGTCACAATTGCAAGGGTGAAATTAATAGTGTTAGCAGAGATCATATCTTCCGCAACCACAATCCCTAATGAAGGTGAAATTTGGTTCAAGGGGATGGATTTAGACCTTGAGCATTATAAGATTTTCTTGAAACCACAGTACAAATTGTCCCCTTCTCATATATTTCCTAGTAGATAGTTGTTGAACAAGTACATCCCTTTGATGAATATTTTCTTGAAGTATTTTAGTTTTAAGGGGAGGTTTAGTAGGTTATATCAATATCATATCATGTTATTGATGCATTTCACTTCTATCAAGCCCCTAAACCTACCCAACTATCTATTTAGAAGTTTGGTGAAAATGACTAAGAAGGTTCAATCCAAAGGAAGAAATCACCAAGAAAGTATGATAGATTGGAGGTTTATGTCATGTAGATTTTTAGATGCAAAAATTGGAATATCCACAGTCTTCATTTTTAGTCTACATTTCGAGTCTAAATCAAGACTCATCTTCAGGACAAACCTGCTAAGAAGAGAATAGATTAGGGTAAATAAATACATGAAAGAAAGAGATGAAAGAGCCGAACAATTCTTAATTTAAAAATATATATATATATATATTTAATTAATTAGTTATTTATTTTAGTTTTTACAAATTGAATTCTAATTTGAATTATGACACATTTAAAAAAAAAGTTGTATTATTATTTATTGAATTTATTATTTTTTATAATGCCCTATTTGTTATTATTATTTTATCATTCTCTAATCAAAGTGGTAGTCCTCCACCAACTGGCACAGGTCAATATGTCATGGGAAAAATTCTTAGAGTTAGTTTCACTTCTTCTTGTGTTAAGCCAGCCAAAGATTCAAAGCTCTCCTTCATTACCATCAAGACCACAGGGAGCTGAAACATCAAGTATGCCATCAGTGATAAGAGCCCAGCCTAGAACATAGATTTCAAGGGTAGATAATAAGGTAAGAAGATGTCCTTTGTTCCTGAGGCACAAGAGGAGATGCCTAGGTCTAGGCCTAAAACTAAATCTCAAGCTAGAAATCTATCCAAGCAATTTGTCAATGATGAAGTGCAGGTGGAAGATATAAGAGAGAAATCACCTAAAGATAGAGATGATGCACCTTTGCATCATGAAGAAGAGATACCTCTTGAACTTGAAATGACATACCTAAAAGAACAACAACATGTAGATAAGCCATCAGATGAAATCAGCAAGGAAAAAGAGGCACATATTAGCGAGTTAAAATATGATCTTGCCAAAGACAATTTCATTGTGGATTTCTTGCAGCAAGAAAATAGACAATTGAAACTAAGCCTACTGCAGGAGGGTAAGCCACAAAAAGACCCTCCATCATCTAGCCAATAATATTATTTAACAACAAAGGACAAAGGAAAAGCCATAATTTATGTGGAGCAATTGGAAGAGGAGGACATTCATATGCAACATAGAAGGCCTAAAACTAGAGCAATGGAAAGAAAGGAAAAACATGAAAAAGAGCCATCTCCTCCTCAAGCCCACAAAGACATAAATGAAATGGTAGCTACTAAAATAAGACAGGGAGTATTGGCTTGGGGTAGTAAATGAACATTTGGAAAAGCTATTGAAAAATGCCAACAAGAATACCACTATGCAAAGGAATATGATAGGACATTACTATGCAAGAAACATGGTTTGCAAGTTTAGGGTTAAGAATATGAAGAAGAAGCTCAAGAAGACCCTAATAAAACTCAAAAAGAGGGATAAAATGGACCTATTAGTATATGATTCATTGGTGGCTTGAAAGAATAATATAAAATAGAGAATACATAGACCAAAATTTTGAGTTTTTGATGTTTTTTGTGCACACAGTAAAAATCACTCTACAGAAACACAGCAAGTATTTGTTGCGCTTTTTCTCAGGAGGTAAAAATTCAAAATTTAAAGCATGTGAAGATGGCTAATAGAATAAGGATGTCATAAAATTTCATGGGGATGGTTGAAACTTCACAAATTTTCAGAAATTGACCAAATAATTCCTATTTTTGACATTTCTGCCACCTTTTCAGACCACTCTTTGCACTTTTGATACAATTCGATTTCAAGTAAATTTTTTAGGGGTTTGGAGCTAGTGTTTTCATTTCTTTATGACCCCATTTTTTAGTAAACATATTCAGCTTTCCAATCATATATTTTCAGCAAAAAAATCATCTGGGAAGGCCTCCAAATCATCCTCCAAAGTTTTGCTGCACTTGTGCTAATGTTAGTGCATTTCTTAGAAATTTTGTTGTGTTTTTGGGTTTGAAGGTTTTTCTTGAAACATCAAGGTCAAAGATCAACTTGGTTAATATAACAATTGGCTCATGATTTTTTTGATGATTAATAGGCTTATTAATGGTCATCTTTGTAAATAACTTATGATTAATTCCTTGAGAGAAAAGCTCAACTAGTTAGCTAAAAAAGGGGAAAGTTGTTTCTAACTTCCCTAGGATTAGGGAATGATTCATTAGGTTCATTAATTAGTTAATATGGATTAGGATTCGACCCCTAGAGGTGGAATATTTTTTTTATATATGTACTCAAAATCAAGTCATTGAGAGGGTTGGATATTTGAAGTTCACACTCTTTCGGAATTGGTGTACTTGACTCTTAGATGAAGTAATTTATAGGCAATTGCAACTATTTTTGTGGGATTATTATGATGTGGTTAGTGACAGTGTTTTTCTCCATTCTTCTTATGCATCTAATGATCAAGTTGTTCAGGCAGCCATATATGTTCTTCTTGTGTTAATCTCATAATTTTTAAACATGATGCATTGCCTCATATGCTCTGTTTTATCTGAGATTTCCATATAAGTGTTTGTATCTTCTAATTAAATGCATTCATACATGTATAATCATTTGACTCCTTTTACATGACTTCTTCGTCACCACACTACAATGACAAATTCAAATTGTGTCACTAGTTACATTTATTTTGCCTCATTCTATGACTGCAGTTGATCTTTTGAAACACTTGACCTAGTTCATAAACCTGATGCTTCTTATCCAAAAAAAACTAAATAAAAAACCCTATTGAGCTTATAACTAGCATAAAATCCTAATATTCTCAAGTCATTTCCATTGGTTGTGAGGTTTATTTTGAGAGATCCCTCTCTAATTTGGTACGGCTAGATACCAAGTCAAAAGTTAGTTTGTGGTTACCTCTTTGGTTTCCTTTCTTAGCCTTGGGAAAATAAGGATCCATAACATCTTTTGTGCCATTGTGGGGGAAAAAGTGTAAAATATTCCTTGGGGATATTTATTATAGTTTTTTGAAGGCTAGAATTGTGGGTGACAGGTGATAGCAAACAAAGAAGGTTGATTTAGTCGTTTCGAGCCAAAGTGTAAAATTAGAAGAACACTGGCTCCCAAAAGGAATATGAGGTCCAATCCTGATCCTAATCCTTCACCAATAGTTAATGACCCTGAGAGGCTATTGAGAAAGTAGGGGTCACAGTCTCAATAAGTTAAAAAAGATACACCTCCACTTGTAAGATTCACATCTTTGCTTGCAAGGTTGGGTTCTCTTGAAGATCTATCCTTTGAACTAAAATTTGAGTCATATTTATTCAAGTATAAATCATAATCTTTCCTCTTAGAATAAATTTTTGATCCCATTAAGGTTAAACATATTTTCCATTTTTCAAGTCTTCATTTTTTGAGGGTGATAGTAAGGTCTGGTCAGATTTTTACAAAATTCAGAGCTTGGTTGATCAGTTCCAAATAACCTCTGAAAAGGCCTATATCTAGTACAAAAAAGAGACTTTTTTTGTTGCTACACCTACTGTTACACCCCCTCATACAGTTTCTCCATCATCCTCCAATGTCAATCCATCACTTCCTCTACAATCGTCTCCTCGTTCAACACCTCCTGTTGTGATTTCTCTACAACCTTCTGCAGTAGTTATGGAAAGATTTTCTCCTTTGATTTTACCACCACAAATTATTGCTTTGCCTAAAAATTATGGTTAAATATTTCCTTTGTTTGATGGGGCAACAGAGGTCACTGCTCAACAACATATAGTTAAAGTGATTGATTTTATTGATATTGAGGAAATTGATAATGATGATGCCAAAATGTGCATAATAGAAAAAAGTTTTTTAGGGGAAGTCAAGAAATGGTTCTGCTCCTTTATAACTACATCTGCATCCAATCCACAATAGTTAATAGATCTATTCCTAGCAAAGTGGGAAGAGAAAAAGAATCCTCTCCAAATTTTGTCCAAGTACAATGCTTTGAAGTGAAATACTAATGAATCTATGCAAGATTTCACAACCATATTTAATAGGATATATGATTTTATCTCAGAAAACAATAAGCCTTCTCCTATCCAAAGCTTCTTCATTATTCAGATGCTTTTGATCTAGATATAGCCTACCAATTGAGGGAGAGAAATCCTACTACCCTTGAGGACATGCAAAGGAATTCAGTAAGTCCTGAGGAAATCTACTTATCAAAAATTCAAAGATGAAATAAAAAAAGAGGGTTAACATAAAGGAAGATCCATCCACTTCATTTGAGATTAAACATGATACTTTGATTAAGACAATGGAGAAGATGATGGACAATATTACCATCACAGATAGACAAGCATAACCACAAATCATAAATCCTAATTTCAGAGGTAAATAGCAACAACCTCAATACAAGATCAAACAAAAAGAGCATAGGGGTAAAGATCAACAAGGTCAATAGTAGATCCATACTCCTTTTGAGAAAAATTATACAGAGGGCCCTGATGAAGAAGAAGAAATCTTAAAAGAAAATCAGCTTTTTGAGGAAAAACAGCAACCCATTTTCTTGACTGAGGAGGATGAATTTTCTGAGGAAACTTATGCACCTGATGGTAAAAAATATGTTCTTTCTAATGATGATATGTTGGCAGTACAAACAAAGGATTATCAAATAGGTCACCAAAATTCCCTTAGCCAAGTGCAAAGGCAATATGGTCTGAGAACTAGGAATGTGCCCATAACTTCAAATCAGAATAAATAAAAAGGATTGTTGTTACAAATCAGGGAAAAAGTGATGAAGCTTCCACTAGAAATCCGAAGAAAGACAAATAAATTCAAGCTGGAGGAAAAAAAAAGGAGAAACGAATTAGAGAACAACCTGAAAAGAAGGACTTACCATCTAAAGAGGTAGAAAAAAAATCTTCTTTATTCAGTCCTGAGAATGAAATTTCAAATCTTAAAGTCTCAATTCCATTGAATGAATTAATCAAGAATGACCAATACATGTTTCAAGTAGCCAAAATGTTCAAGGTTGACCAAATGTCTGATCTGGTGAATGCTAGTGATGACTACCGTGAGATTTTGTTTGGCCCTGCTGTAAGTGGTAACGTAGAAGACAGTGAATTTCCACCTTTTTACCTCATTCTTGGAATTCATGGATTCATTCTCCATAATTTTATGCTAGACTCTGGGGCCTCACATAATCTCATGCCTAAAGCCATCATGGATAAAATAGAATTGGATATTACCAGTCCATACCATGAACTTTACTCTTTCGACTCAGGAAGGGTTAAGTGTCTTGGTCTCATCAAAGTTTGAGTGGTGTCCTTAGATGAAATTCTAGCTAAGAATTTTCTTATGGATGTTGTTTTAGTTGATATTCCTTTGAGATATGGAATGCTTCTCTCCCAATCATGAGGAGCCAACCTTAAAGGCACTTTGCAGTTAGACATTTCATACTATGCTAGTTTTTGGACAACTCAAAAAATTATACAGGGAGAACAAGATGAAGTACATGATTAGTATTAAAGAACAACCCCATAATCACCCAATTCATGTTTTTCATACAAATTTAGAGTCATTTTTTTTGTACAATGATGATTTTTCAACATTGTTAGAGGACTTGATGGAAGAAGAAGCAAAAATTTTAGATATTTCTGATTATGTTCAAGAAATTTCAAGTGCAGAAAAGTGAAAATTGGAACAAAGCAACTTGCAGCCAAATGTATCAATGAAAAAGATAGCTGAAATAGTTAATGATAAAAATCCTATTGGGAAAACATATCATTCTCAAACATATAATCAAAATCATTCATCCAAAATTGAGCTTTCTAATGAATAAAATGGTCGATGGACTATGGACTTTGATGGAGCCTTAGGTAAGAAAGGAGATGGAATTGGAATTTGGATTATTAGTCCCATGAATCAATCATATCATATTCCTCCTAATGTCTGGATGTGTTCATATAAATTGGCATTTGATTGTTCCAACAATGAGGCTGAATATGAGGCTTTGATAGATCATCTTAAAATTCTCAAGAAACTAGGTGCTAAGAAGATTTCTGTATATGGCGACTCTGAGTTGGTAATAAAGCAAGTCAAAGGGGAATACCAGGCCAAGAATGTTAGAATGCAAGCATACCGTAATGTGGTATTAGACATTCTTAAGACCTTCACTAAATACACTCTATCATTGATTCCAAGGAATAGTAATATCATTGTTGATGCCCTTGCCACTTCATCTAGTATGTTCAAGATTCTGGTTTATCCTAACAAGAATTATGAGATCAATGTCAAACATCACCCTATTGTTCTGGACAATGTTCGGTATTGGAAATTATTCCATAATGACAAACAAATTGAAAATTTATTGCATATGGAGGAAGAGTTTGTTATTTCAAAAATTGATGATCATTTTTATGAGGATGATCAAGAAATGCATGCATCATAATTAAAGGTACTATAGCTGAAACATAACTCAATTCCAAGAGGTCTAGTACCCTTGGAGGAGATTTTTGATCACGATGATGCTACACAGAAACCAAAAATGCTACCAACTGAGGCAGGAGTAGAAGATATTAATCTTGGCACTCATGAGAAGCCCAAAATGGTTAAGATATCAAAGTCTTTGAGTCGAAAGATGAGAGGTATATATAGAGCACTCATGACTCAATTTGGTGATGTTTTTTCATGGGAATATAGTGATTTAAAGGTGTATGACAAGAGCACAATTCAACATACCATTCCCATAAAACCTGATCAAAATCCTTTCCGTCATAATATTAGAAGGATGAATCCAAAGATTTTTCCCTCCATTGAAAAGGAATGGAACAAATTGTATATTGCTGGTATTATTTTCCCTCTTCGTTTCTCAAATTGGATGTCAAATTTAGTACCAGTAAGAAAGATGATAGGTGAGATTCAATTGTGTATTTATTTCTCTAATTTGAATAAAGTGTCATTGAAGGACAACTACCCACTTTCAAAGATGGATAATATCCTACAAGGGGTAGTTGGTTCTTCTAGGATTTCATTGTTAGATGGATATTCTGGGTACAATTAGATATTGGTTTATCTGGATGACCAAGAAAATACAACCTTCACGACACCTTGGGGTACTTTTATGTATGCTAAGATTCCCTTTGGATTGAAAAATGCAAGAGAAACCTTTCAATGAGTAATGGATATCACATTATCCAATGAGAAGGATTTGTTTTTGGTCATTTATCTTGATGACATAACAATTTTTTCCAAGATGGATGAAGAACACTTGCAGCACTTAAAGGTAGCCTTCCAAAGATGTAGAAAATTTGGCATATCACTGAATCCAAAGAAAATTTTGTTTGCTATGGAGGAGGGGAAATTTCTTGGTCATATCATATCCAAAGATGGTATCCGACTAGACCCTTCAAGGATTGAGGAAATTCAGAATCTGGAATATCCTAGGAGTAAGAATGAAATTCAATCATTCAATGGTGAATTCGATTTATTGAGAAGGTTTATTCCTAACCTTGTTGAACACTTAAGGGAAATCACTAGTATGTTAAAGAAAAGCAGCGAGGTGAAATCATCTGATGAGGAAATAAAATAATTTAATAAAGTCAAGTTTTCATTGTCTCATGCTCCTATCCTTATTAGCCCGGATTATACACTTGATTTCATCATATTTACATTTTCCTCTGAACATACATTAGCTGATTTCCTCATGCAAAAAAAATATCAGAAAATCGAGCAGCCAATTGCCTTCTTACCTATGTTCTGAATTCTGCAGTTAAAGATGTGTTAACACAGAATGATCTTGAAGGCATGCGTGGTAAGTGGATAGCTACTATGCTGGAATATGATTTAGAAATTAGACCTAGAAAACTGATCAAAGGTCAAGGCTTAGCTAAGATCATGATAGACTCTAACTTACATGCTTTAGAAATCAACTTTATTGTTGCACTTTCTGAGGAGCAGGAGGCTAATTCATTACCTCAGGTATCTCAATTTTTTACTTCATCACCATGGTATTTAGATATAGTTCATGTGCTTCAACATTTGAATCCTCCACCAAGTTTTCCCAAGAGTAAAGGTAGAAATCTGAAATTGAAGTCCCTTAAGTATTGTATTCTTAACAATGCTTTATGTTGGAAAGATCTGGGAGGGGTTTCATTAAATTGTTTAGTAGAAAGTGAAGTTGAGAAAGTGATGAATGATTTCCATAAAGGTGATTGTGGTGGTCATTTTTTTTTGGAAAACTACAAAAAATAATATATTGAGGGCTAGATTCTATTGGCCAAGTTTGTTTTCAGATGTATATAAAACAATCATGAGCTATCATGAATGCCAATTTTTCCAAGGAAAGAGAAAATTATTACCACTTCCTTTGAAACCAATTGCAGTCTAACCACCCTTCCAACGGTGGGAGCTTAACTTCATCGATGAGATTCATCCTCCACCATCAGCTCAACATAAGTGGATACTCACTGCCACCGACTATTTCACGAAGTGGATTGAGGATATCCCCATGAGACAAGCTACATACACAATAATTATTCAGTTTTTGGAGAGTAATGTTATGTCCCGTTTTGGTTTCCCACAGAAAATAATTACTGACATTCATCAGCCTTCAGATCCAAAAATATGATATAATTTTGTGATAAATATCACATAAGACTCAGGCATTCAACAACATATTACCCTCAAGGCAATGGGTTGGCTAAATTATCAAACAAGTCATTGGTGAACATAATAAAATATCTGCTACAAGAGAACAAAAGGAATTGGCATAAAAAGTTAATTAATGCTCTATGGGAATACAACATTAGCACAAAGAAATATATCACCATGTCAGCTTTTCTTGAAACCACAGTATAAGGAGCCCCCTTCTCATATATTTCCTAATAGATAGTTTTTGGACAAGCACACCCATTTGATGAAGATTATCATGAAGTATTTCACTTGTGAGGGGAGGTTTAGTAGGTTATGTCAGTATCATATCAGATTATTGATGCATTTCACTTCTATCAAGCCCCTACACCTCAAGCATTCAAAAAAATATTATCCTTAAGGCAATGGGTTGGCTAAATCATCAAACAAGTCATTTGTGAACATAATAAAAAATATGTTGCAAGAGATCAAAAGGAATTGGCATAAAAAGTTAATTAATGCTCTATGGGAATACAAAAATAGCACAAAGAAATCTATCACCATGTCACCTTTTTAGCTACTGTATGGTGTAGATACAATGTTTCCAACTTCCCTAGAAGTGTTGGTGTTGAAAATCCTACAATATATTGAAAGTGAGCCAAATGACATTCAACGAAGAATTAACAAAATGATCCACTTGCAGCAGTCCAGGGAAGAAGTTTTCAATAACACCTCAAAGCTCAAGGAGAAGATTAAGAATATTTATGACAAGAAAATTAAGGTTGATGATTTCAATTTGGGAGATGTTGTTCTCAGGTGGGATGCACAAAATGAGGACAAAGGTAAACGTGTTAAGTTTGAGAACTTATGGAAAGGACCCTACAAGATTATATCATCCAGAGGGAATAGTGATTACTTATTAGAAGATCTTTATGGGCAAGCACTTCTAGGAGGACCGGTGAAAGTCAGGCTACTCAAACACTATCTTACCTAATATTGAAGAAAAGGTTTCACTTTCATTGTAAATACAATTTTATTTTTTGTTAAAGAATAAAGGAGTTGTCAAAGAAGTTTGAAGCCTGAGGAGAAGGCCATAAGGCTTCTCTGATCAACTATTTTTTTCTGTTTAAATTTCAAAAGTCAAATCAGTTTTTGAGTCAAGTAAAGTCAGTTTTTATTTTTCTCAGTTTAGTTAGTCATTCATTTGAGTGTCAAGTGTTTTATTTTGATTCCATTTTGCAATGGATGAGGCTACCTAGCCTACAGTGTTCTTGAAACCTCCTAAATGAGTTTCCATCCCCAACTGGAGCTAATGTTAGTGTCTACGAGTCACCAGTGATCAAATGTACTCTTTCCATGTGATTGATAAGGTCTTATGGTCAAATTGTTACATTTTAAAATAAAATTTGACACCTCTCTTGGTTGTTAAATGGTAAAATAATTTTCTAAGTGTGATTGTCACTCTCATGTCATGGTGAACAAGGTCAATTCATAATTAGTTTCATGAGTCATTTAGTTACCATAGGTCATTTTTCCTTAATTAAGTGTCATTATTGAAAATCTGAAAAGGAAGAGTCATGGTGTCATAGGGTTGATCATGAGAGTGTCATGAGTGTCATCATTTTCCATTTGGAGTCATGTCACCATCATCCAAAACAAGGAAATGTCATGGGAGTTAGTACTTATGGAATAAAGCACATCATTAAGTCATTTGGTAAAGTACATGATGTCACTCCACTAACAAGCCAAAATTGATTTTTTGAGTTATAAAGGGACATCAAAGTGTTTTAAAACTTCATTCTATCCTTACAAAAGTTTCAAGAGCTCATCTCTATCAATTTGAAGAGCTTTGATAGCTGCCAAAGCTTCAAATTTTTCCCACTACTTCTCTTCCTTCAATTTGCTATGTTTTTGGAGGGGGTTGCTATGCTTTTGTTTTGGAGTCATGAGGAAAGAACAGGTTCCAAACTTCCTCTCAGTGCTTCAAAAATATTTAATAAATTAAGTGGAGCCTTGGCAAACCCTTTCTTTAGTGAATTTCCTCAATGAATTGATAAAAATCATTTTCCTAGGGTTTTTGTTGCGTTTTTGGTGCGTTTTTGAAATTTCACTGTCTTTGGCTTCTTTTCAAAATAAATTTCCTAGTTTCTAAGCCTACACATATTAAACATCCCTCATCAGAAATTTACCACCATTCCCACACTTAAATTCAGTCATTTTATCATTTTATCTCACTACCCTAGCTAGTTGTTGCTTTTCTAGACTAGGAACATGTTATTCCTTTTTCACTCCCTTTCCCTCACTCAAATTGGGGAAATTCACTTTCATTGTATGCCTAAGACAATTCCGTACTCCCCATAATTTTTTCATAAATTTCCTTTCCCTCCATCCCCTCCATTCCATACTCTCAACTTGCTGTGTTTTCTCCCTTGTTTTGTAGCTCAAGTCCCCTTACCCATTCTTATGTGAAACTAGGGTTTTCTGTAAGAAGAAAAGTCAAACATGGCAGAGACTAGTGAAAAGATGAAATTCAAAGGATTAAATATCTCAAGATATGAGCCAATTCGTATGAAGAGGTAAATTCATCATATTTTATAAGAATTTCATTGAAGAGGCATGTTTTCTAGGGTTTTGTAGGAAAGTGCAAGAGGTGGGTTATAATCCTGATCTAACAAGTTTATTTTCCCTCAATTTAAAAAGAGATCATGTCACAATTGCAGGGGTGAAATTTATGGTGTCAATAGAGATCATATCTTCAACAACCACAATCCCTAATGAAGGTGAAATTTGGTTCAAGGGGATGGAATTATACATTGAGCATTATAAGATTTTCTTGAAACCACAGTACAAGGAGTCCCCTTATCATATATTTTCTAACAAGCAATTGTTGGAAAAGTACACCCATTTGATGAATATTGTCATGAAGTATTTAACTTGTGAGGGGAGGTTTAGCAGGTTATATTAGTATCATATTATATTATTGATGCATTTCACTTCTATCAAGCCCATAAACCTACCCAACTATATATTTAGAAGTTTGGTGAAAATGAATGAGAATGTTCAATCCAAAGAAAGAGATCACCAAGCAAGTATTTTCCATCATGCTCTAATCAAAGTGATAGCCCTCCACCAATTGGTACAGGTCAATATTTCACGGGAAAACTTCTTAGAGTCAGCTACACTTCTTCCTGTCTCAAGCCAACCAAAGAGTCAAAGATCTCTTTCATCACCATCAGGACCATAGGGAGATGAAACATCAAGTATGCCATCAATGACAAGAGATCATCCTAGAACAAATATTTCAAGGGTAGATAAGAAATTTAAGAAGTTGGTCTTTTTTCCTGAGGAAAAAGAGGAGATTCATAGGTCTAGGCCTAAAACTAGATCTCAAGCTATAAAGCTATCCAAGGAAGCCATCAATGAAGAAGTGTAGTGGAAGATATGAGAGAGAAATAACCTAAATATAGAGATGATGCACCTTTGCAACATGAAGAAGAGATACCTCCTAAACTTGAAATGGTGGACCTAGAAGAAGAGCAACATGGAGATAATCCATCAGATGAAATCATCAAGAAAAAAGTGGCACATATTAGGGGCTTAAAAGATGATCTTTCCAAAGCCAATTTCATGGTGTCTTTCTTGCAACAAGAAAATAGACAATTGAAACTAAGCCTACTGTAGCAGGCTAAGCCACAAAAACGCCCTCCACCATCTAGCCAAGTAGATAATCTGACAATAAAGGACAAAGGAAAAACTGTAATTTATGTGGATTAATTGGAAGAGAAGGATATTCAGATGCAACATAGAAGGCCTAAAACTAGAGCAATGGAAAGAAAGGAAAAACATGAAAAAGAGCCATCTCCTCCTCAAGTCCATAAAGACATAAATGGTATCATAGCTGTTGAAATTGAAGAATATGGGGATTATTGGCTTGGGGTAGTAAATGAACATTTGGAAAATATATAGAAAAAGGCCAACATGAATACCACTATGCAAAGGAATATGGTAGGGAATTACTATGCAAGAAACATGGTTTGCAAGGTCAGGGTTAAGAATACGAAGAAGAAGCTCAGGAAGACCCTAAGAAAACTCAAAAAGAGGGATAACCTGGAACTCTTGGTAGACGCTTCATTAGTTTCTTGAAATAATAATATAAAGAAAAGAAGAAAAATACCAAAATTTTGAATTTTTGATGTTTTTTGTGCACACAGTAAAAAACACCCTACAGAAATGCAATGAGTACTAACTGATATTTTTCTTGGGAGGTCAAAATTCGTAATTTAAAGCATGTGCAGATGGATAATAGCATAAGGATGTCATAAAAGTTCATGGGGATGCTTGAAACTTCACAAATATTCAGAAATTGACCAAATATTTCTTATTTGTGACATTTCTGCCACCTTTTCAGACCACTCGCCGCGCTTTGCGTAGTTTGATTTCAAGTCAAATTTTTTGGGGTTTTGAGGTAGTGTTTGTAATTCTTGATGAATCCATTGTGTAGTTAACATCTTCAGATTTCCAACCATACCTTTTGCAACAAAAAAAACATTCGGCAAGGGTTCAAAATAATCCTCCAAAGTTTTGTTGCGCTTATGCTAATATTGTCACGTTTGTGAGAAATTTTGTTGCGTTTCTGGGTTTGAAGGTTTTTCGTGACACGTGGAGGTAAAAGTTCCACTTGGTCAATATAAAAGTTGGCTCATGCGTGCTTTAATGATTAATAGGCTTATTAATGGTCATATTTGTAAAGAAACTTATGATTAGTGCCCTGAGAGAAAAGCTAAACTAGTTGGCTAAAAAAGGGGAAAGTTGTTTCTAACTTCCCTAGGATTAGGCAGTGAATAATTAGGTTCATTAATTAGTTGCTATGGATAAGGTTTCAGCCCCTAGAGGTCGAATCTTGTTTTATTTTCTATATGTACTCAAAATCAAATCATTGAGAGGGCTCGATAATTGAATTTCACACCCTTTTGGAACTGATGTACTTGACTCTTTTCATAAGTAATTTATAGGCAATTGCAACTATTTTTATTGGATTCTTGTGATGTGGTTAGTGATAGTGTTTTTCGCCATTCTTCTTATGCATCTGACGATGAATTTTTTCAAGCAACCATCTATGTTCTTCTTGTGTTAATCTCATAAGTTTTAAACATGATACATTGCCTCATATGCTATATTTTATCTGATATTTTCATAAAAGTGTTTTTATCTTCTAAGTAAATGAATTCATACATGTATGCTCATTTTACTCCTTTTACATTATTTCTTCCTCACCACACTACAATGAAAAATTTAAATTGTATCACTAGTTACATTTATCTTGCCTCATTTATGAATGAGTTGATCCTTTGAAACTCTTGGCCTAGTTCCTAAACTTGGTGCTTCTTGTCCAACAAAGCCTAAATAAAAATCCTAATGAGCTGATAACTAGCCTAAAATCATAATATTCTCCAGTCATTTCCATTGGCTGTGAGGTTAATTTTGAGAGAGCCTTCTCTGATTTGGCAGGGCTAGATACCAATTCAAAAGTTGGTTTGTGGTTACCTGTTTGGTTTCCTTTCTCAGCCTTGGGAAAATAAGGAGCCCTAACAATTCAGAAGGAATTGGGATAAGAGAATTTTTAAATGATGTATCTCCAAGACAATTGATATCATTTATGACTGACGGACAAGTTTCTTTAGGTTCCTGATCATCAATCATCAATGGAGGTTGGATCTATTGATCAATATTTGGTCTTTTCAAGATTTAAGGTTGAAAAGGTCTCTTGTATTGAATTTGAGGTCTATTTGTCACTAGTTTAGGTGTTCTAGGTTGTGATTCCATTTTCAAAATTATATTTGAAATATTTCTCAATAAAGAAGTAATTTTTTCTATCTTATGATCTTCATCCTTACTTTTTGAAAACGAATTACTTTCTTCTCTAGTTTTTAACTTTCTCTCATCTTTCTTAGCCTTTGATTTAAGTTTATTTGATGCAGATATATTTTCCTCAACCTCAATAGAATTTTTTTCATATCTTCCAAGATGAAATATTTTCTTTCTCTAAGCATGATATCAAAATCATCATCAAATCCCTTTGAAAATCCAACCTTGGCTGCAACTACTGGTGGTATATAGTCAGGTGGCATTTTGTTGTAAATTTTATTGAATCTTTTAATGAAATAGGTAATAGGTTCACCGGGATTTCTTTTCAAATAATCAATTGTGTAAGATAATAGGCAGGATCCTTTTTTACTCCCCATTGGTTTCTAAAAATATTGATTAATTCATTCCAAGTAGGAATATAATGAGGTTTTTATTGTCTGAACCAAATTCTAACATTCCCTTCAAGAGATTGAACAAATAATCTCATGTACACATCCTCATGCTCAATGTTCATATTATCAAAAAAATCTAAAAAGGAAGCTAAATGATCTTTAGAATATTTATGAGTTTCTCCATTCAACCTAGAGAAATGATCCATATATCCATCTGTAAAATCATTAGGTTGACGAGGAAGGATTAGTGCTGCATAACGAGCTCGAATGATGTGTTGAAAACCAGCCATTATATTAGGTGTATAAGGTGGAGAAGATGAAGAAATTGAATTTCAAGATGATGATGAAGGTGTGTATAGCCTTCCTTTGAGATGATGAGAAGAACTTGTAGAGGCTTTAGGAAATATTGAATGGATCACTAACCTCTGTAGTTTTGGATAAAAAAATTGTTCACCTTCAAAGAAAAGATTTGTATTAATAGGAAAATTATTTTCAGTTTTTTCAGAAGTTGTTGGAAAGATGTGAATGGCAGAAGAGATAAAATTAATTGGTTTTAATTCAGGTAATTCTATGCCTAATTATGTTTCTGATTTAGGATATTTTGAAACAGTTTCAAGAATTTGATGACTCTGATTGATAAAAAAGTAGAGAATATTACAAATCAACCCATTTGGATAAAATTTCTAACATTTTGGGTGGTAAATATGATAATACAGGAGGAATTGAAGTAGGACTAAAGGGATCAACCTTTGAAACAATTTCAGGTGGAACTGAGAGAAAACTTGAAGTTGAAGCTTCCAATATTCTCCTGAATGAGGAAATTCTCACCAGCCTCTCTGGATCTGACAATGGAGAATAGAGATGAGGATCTAAGTGAGATATGGTATGCTTTGGTGAAGCCATATTTATTTGTGGAATCTCCATGTAAAATATTTTAACATACTGACCTTTTATTCACCATTAAAATGAGATTTTAATCATTGTCCTAGGGAAAATGATTCAAAATTTTCATACCTGATAATGGCGCCAATTTGATGTTGTATCTCTGCAGATAATTCTAGGTTAGGAATTATGTCAGAGCATCTAAAATGTTTTCTTTGTTTTAAATTTTTGGATGACCAATGTCTTAAACTGCTTAAATAGGTGTAGGGTCTTAATTGTTCATGATATAACAAAAGGGTCGATTCTTCACCTCTTAGAAGGATTTAGCATTTGATAGATGTGTAGGGTATAATTTAAGAGAATATATCATATTTTAAATATTCAAATAGAGTATTTAATTAACCATATATATATTATTTTTGTAAAATATGTTTACAACCAAACAAAATACAATTGAAATTAAGAAGAACTGACAATTTAAAAATATAAAGGAATCAATTAAAAAAAATAGTCTTAGTTAACTAATCTATGTAATTGATAATAAATTCACAATGGATTTTAGATAGACTAATACTCAATCTTATATAACCCATATTTATTCATTAACATCAAATGCATGTGGAAATTACAAAATGAAAACACAATTACAAAAAAAAACTCATAGGAACACACACTACTTCAAGGTAAATCCAGAATCCTTTTCTTAATATCAGAAAACATTCAGATGATTACATTTGTTCTTAATGGTATATTATAAGGGTTAAATCATTCATACCTTAGTCTACAAAGTACCTATACAAATTTTTCTAAAAATATATTGATTTAATATCAAGACTTCTTTACAAAAGAATTCAAAATTGTTTACAAAAAATGATCTACAATATAGGATATAAAAACTATTCAAGACCTTTGGCATTGATTTTGAGGCTTTTGATGATGATAGGGCCTAAAAGAGTGTTGTTTTTTTTCCTTTCCAACGTTTATCCGTTTCCTCCTCTAAACCTGCATGTTGTTGCTGAAAGCTGGAATTTGATGCTGCAAACTTGTCTGTTTGTTTAATCAATGAGTTGGCATATCTTTTCCCATATTATCTCAATAGGAATGATAACTTTAATTAATTTTATATAAGTCTCATACACTTCAATGTACTTTTGAAACGTGGGCTTGACTACAAACAAATGTTTGATCTCATGCTGAATTAATAATTCAAAGGTCAAACCTTCAATGAATGGCTTCCCTGTAATGGTTCCTGTGATCTTGGAAAAATTGGCTTTGTCTCTGGCTATTGAATACAATCTTGGATGGTATTCTTTAAGAGTAACCAGCTTATCTCTTATTCATCTCAAACATGGAAATCCCTTTTTTTGCAGAACATTAAATTTCTTGTGAAACTTTTGGAGACTGGCCTCCAAATTATGGCAATTGTTTTCAAGTTGCAGCATTAGATTTATTTTAATATGAATCTCTTTGACCTCCAGAATGGTTTCATTTTTGTCATCAATTTCATATTATTCAATTTCCTCTTTTGTTTTTGAATTTAAAATTATGACTAATGTTGTTGCATCACCTGGTTTATGGTTGAATTATTTCTTTACTTATGCTATTACCTTCTTTGCTTTTTCCAGTACTTGTTCCTGTTCAAACAGAATTCCAATTCAAGGCCATAAACTAGTCATGGATTCATTTATGTCTTTCCAGGGTTTTTCTTTGGTCTCTGCAATGGTTTGAGAAATTGCAGACTCATTTTCAAGAGTCTATATTCTTTGAGTCAACCTGTGACTCTTTTGAATCTTTGTTACATATGCATTGTCAATTTTAATTTTCTGTTCTTGAAGATTATGAAGTCGTGCTTTCAATTTTTCAATTTCCTATCCCCGGACTGATAAGTCTCCCATGGATTTAGCCATATCAGTTACTGGATTAGTGGATGATATCTCCCCTGTTGCAATGTTTGTTGAAGTAGAAGCCCCTGCTGTTGAAGTACCTGTGATTGGAATTACTGCTAGGGGAATGACTGATGCTTGATTTTCTTGTTGTTCTTTCTCCTTTAACAAATTTTCTATTATGTTTCCATCTTTTGTATCTTTGTATTTTTTTCAATGATAATTTTGAATATAATCTCTTTTTCTTCAGTGGTAGGGGGTTTCAATTTTTTGCTCAATGATTGAATGTCAACATTTTTCCTTTTAATCATCTACTCAACAACTTTAACATTGTTGGGATTATATCCCAATTTAATTACCAAATAATCTAAAGAATTTATATTAGTATTCTTTGTCAGAGAATAGATATTTCCATCTTTAGCTAGGACTTAATATTATTCAATAAAACTTGTAACTTAGATTTTTCCATGGCTGACATGGTTAGAGTTAAATAAACCATTTCTCCAGCTTGTTTACGTAAGTCAACCTGGTCATTAGGATGGATTTCCTTTATGTAAAAGGAAAATATTGATTTCTTATAATCATCTATTGTATTTGGAAATGGAATTTTAGGTTTAAGGAATGCCATTTGTATCAGTTCCTTTTCATTGTCAAAGGAAAAAAGTAGTTTGTTCTGAGACGTTAAGGTTTGTTTCCAAAATTCAGTCTAAGTAGTAGCCTTCAGTGCTTCATTTTTATTTTTAATTTCCCTATCTATGGAAAACATTCTTGGTTCAGTTTAACCATGAGCTAGTTCTCCTATCTAAGCTCAGTTGCAATGGATCTTGAGAGACTGAATATGAAGGGGAACCTGAGAAAATTTCTTCAATTCTAGGAAAATTTGAAGCATGAGGGTCTTCCATAATTAATGTAGTTTGTGATATTTCTTTGAGAAATGATTCCTCAAGAGAATTTTTATTCTTATTTTTTTACATTACAAACTTTGTCTGCTGAATTTATGTAATTGCAGGGGAAACAATTTCCCTTACTCTCTTTTTATGATTTTCCTAAGGAACTGGAGTCTGTGATATTGTAGAAGTAAAAACCTGCTCTTCTTCTTCCTGCAATGTATTCTCTTGCCACTCCTCCTGATTCATATATTTCTCAATTTATGGTATGGTGGTATGAGCAAAAGGGGAAGCTTTCCGTTCTACCCTTAGCCTTGAAATAATCCCTACGTGTTGGCTTGAGGGGTCCTGATCTAGGTTCTGAGGTTAAGGTTTACCAACAAAATCCTATACTACTGGCCCTTTCAGCAATGACCTACTTTCACAGGCCAAGGTCTCACCCGAAGTAGTATGGGAGGGTGTTGGAACTAGGTTTCCACACCCTGGGAGAGAGTAGGTAATTTAGGGAAGATTTGTGTTGAAGCTTACAGAATAAGTCTATTTGCAGCTCTTTAATAGTACAATCAACATATTACCATAAAAAAATATTATTATCAATAGATCTAATCATTATATTCACATCCACGTGCGCATCGACAAATACCATCACAGAACGCAATAATCGCAGCCAATTCTAGATCATAGAGACATTCACAACTTAAATAAATATCATAGAGGCGCTTTAGTAGTAAACATAATCAATTTAGATAGCACAATGGTACTTCAAATATATTCCACATTCATTAGCATCAAATATCCACTTACAACCCAAACATAGCCTGCGCACACAACCTAGCGGGGTCCGCACATAGCAGGACTGAAGATCTCCACGCACACAACCAGTGGGAGTCCTTACCTAAAACAACCCAATAGATCATAAAAATTCGCACGTAGCATCAATATTATGACTTACTTCCCCAAAATATATCTATTTATAACATCGTATCCTTTGCTATCCGATGGTGTGCAAACCATGGTTTGCGGACGCTAGAGCTACCCTTTAACCCTTTACAAAACATTACAGGCTTTGAACCACCCCAAAACCCCTACACAAGACTGAATATTAAAAAATTATATCAAAAAAGTAGGTTAGGGAACCTCGTTCCAACAGGCCCCCAACACAATCTTGTGAATTGTCCCGAGTCACTGCGGTCGTGGGGTTTGCATATTCGAGTGTAGCTGCTTGATCGCATCAACCAGCGGGGGCAACACTCCTTCACTCTACGCAGCAAAATTTTGAGCAATATCCACCAACTTCTGTGAAGTTGGACCTTCTGTCACAATAGTGACACTTTCCAAGGTTTGGTTCAGTAGCTTAATCACGATGTCGACTTCCTGAGAAAAATTGAGGGCTTCATCGGCCTAAGGCTTGAGGTGGTCACTGAGGACCTTCTTTTTGTGACAGAGCTCTTCAATTTCATCTCTAAGAGTGTGGCTGGTACGCAGTCATGCCAGGCGCTGAGCGGGAATCAAAGTTGACATAGTAGCTTTGAGCTGTTCAAACTGTTCCTCCTTTTGGCGCAGCTCTTGAGTAAAATCACGTAGGAGAGGGTCGCGCTTCACCTTAGACCATAGCTTCCTAGTTTTATCCAATAGCTCTGTGCCCTGAGAAATATGCGATTTAATAGTATTAGTGGCCTCTGTGACCAGCGCGGCTCGCTGGGCTCTTACCTTAGGTGGAGTTTCTGGCTGCAATTTGGCTTGTAAGGCAACAATCTGCTGTTCCATCTCTATCTTGACTGCCTGAATTTTGATCCTCGAAGCCCTTAGCGCAGCAACAAGCCCTTCAATATTGGCCTGGGGGGTGGCAGAAGCCGAGATATCCTCAATGAACTTTGTGCATAGCCTACTGATTAGGCGTTCCAACTCTGTCTGCTGCGTGGTGGTGAGGGTGTATGCAACTTGTGCCTAGGACACCTCGGAAGTTTTCTCCATGATTGTCTGCTCAGCTGTACTGAGCTGTTGATGCACTCGGTGGTATCTATTTTAAATTTACTCGAAAAGGGATGCATGGAGGACCTGCATTGGTTCATGTGGCAGTCGGTTTAAATCCAATTGGACCTCTACGTAGGCTAGGACTTGCGCTTCTAAGTCAGTGGGGCTCAGAATGACGGTTCCACCTAGTAGAGGGCAGAAGTGGCTTTCCGTTGTGATGATCAATTCGCTGCTTGTTGTTGGGGGCGGCCTTGTCTGAATAATGTTGGTTTGCAAGGTGCTAGTCTTAAGTTATAGAGCTCGGAGCTCAGACTAGAGTGTAGCGACCGTGGCCTTCTACTGCTCTTCCAAAGCCAACCATTTATCTTTTGAGGCGAGGGTGACTGCATCTGCGATCTGCTCCAAGTCCTCCTCTATCAGAGTAACTTCTGTTTCCCGACCCGGCCTTGTAGCTCTTTGTTTCTTTCGTTGGCCTTTAATAGGGTCACAATTCCGTTTTGTACCTCGAGGGGAGTCGGTACCCTGTGCATCTAGACATTCCATGCCCGAATCCCGCTGCGACTACTTCTTCGTACCCCTTTTAGCATCCTTGCCATGTCCTTCTATCTCTTTGGTGGTGTCAGGCGGGGTGATCTTCTTGGTTCTCATACCTACAGTGTCCCGTGTACCTAATTTGAAGCCAAGTTTCCAATGTGGAAGCCAAGTAGCAATAAGGTGATCAATCTCCTCGTCAACAACCATATACGGCAGTGATACCCACGCTAGATCCTTGTGGCCCCTGATCTGCACATTGTGCATTATGATTTGAAACATTGTGATGCTCTTGTACTTGTCATAGATCGCTGGTGACAAGCATGGCCAGGAGTGGATGGTAGCTGCGAGCCTGCTCTGAAATAGGACCCAAAATACCTTATTATCTTCAATGCTATTTTCATCCTTTGAATCCCACATATTTTCATATCATGCCCCTTTGCACATATCCAACTCTAGGTCAGGGAGGACCGAATCTTTCGGGGCTTCCCATGCAACCAACGCGATGAGGAGTGACAACCAGGAGTAGCAGAATTCCCTTCCATGATCCTGGGCTTTGTGCACGTTCTTAAAAAATTCAGTGCATAGGAACTGGGATCAGTTGAAGTAGACCTCTTTCTCGTAGCGGCCAGCCAATTGGATTACATATGTGGGGACCGTGGAAACCTGGAATTTGTGCATCATTTTGCATGCTAACAACAAGGTGCCCATGTACGCACCAAGGTCGCTGATAGTGCTGATCATGAACCCTCTATTGTTCTGTTCAACATAGCAATCATCTTGCACCTTATCAGCGATCTGTTGCTCATATTTCTTGCCAACGCACTCCATGGGATTCAGCCCTTTCATGGGAAGACCAGTGACACGGTGAATGAGCACCGCATCTATGGGGATGTGGTCTTAGATCCACAAGCAGCTGTCATGGACCAGAGCTAGCAGCAACCGCACAATTCTTTCGGTAATATTTTAATGGTCGAAGTGAGGCATCCACAACAGGTTTAATAACCTATACCCAGCCAATCCACTTGCCCATGACATAGGGACTACCTTCAGTACGTCATCCTCCAATACCCACTCTAGATACAATTCTGATGCCAATTATGGGAAGGCCTCCAGGTTGGCCAGGTCATGAATCATGATCATCGAATTTGACTGTGTGGGACCTCGCCCGGAATCAGAGGCATCTGCATATAGGTGAAAATTCCATCGAGATTCTTGGGTGTGCACACCGAGGGCCTGTGAGGCCGAACATAAGGGGGAAACAAGCTTATTGGTTTAGCGATCCGAGCCTCTTTCTGAGAAAACAGACGTCTCTTTGAATGGTTAGGCGATCATGCCTAGGGCACCGTTCGTGCAGATTTCACGTTTCAAGGGGAGGTACATGGCTTCACCCCAACGTATTTTGTAGTCCTCCCCAACCCTTGTTCCTGGCCGTTTCCCTTCCCCTTCTTTTTCTCCACCTGCTTTCCCTTGCTCAGTGTGGACACAACCTCCTCAACCTCAGGGGTGACTTCCAATAATTCCTCAGACTCTTCCTCTATCGAGGCCACAGTTTGGGAAGATTCATTAGGATTAGCCGCATTCATTCTTGCGTGGAAGATGAACTCAGGGTTGCTACTATCATAGGGGTTAGCACGCCTAGACATGAACAAAATATAATAGTTACTAGAAATTGCAAGGCTCAAGTTGTTCATAATTCACAGAACCCTCTTCAAATCTCCCCTCCTACTTTTATAGCCTTGGGTGGTGACCAACCATTGGGTGAATTTTAAATGAAACTTACCATCAAGTAAATGGTAAAAAATCTTTGGAAATTGCATCATTAATTGTCGGCCGCCTGTTCCTTTCAACGGTAAAATTTTCTTTTTACCTAGTTTTACTGTTCCAATGGCTAGCTTTCACCGTTGTATATTATCCCTGCTCTTCCAGCGTACCTCCTGCGCTTCCAGTGCACCCCTGTGCTCCCAATGCACCTCTCCAGGCCTCCAAATATGTGATCGATCCCTGCACGTAACATGGTCCCGCCTACGTTTTTCCCCCTACCTGTGCATATTCCGTCCCATACAACTCTGGCCATATAGTCATTTGATCTAGTATGGTTTGAGCTGAATGCCATTGACATATCTTGGTACCATATCACCGTGCAGTGTGGCTAACCAAAAAGCTACTCCATCAGTAATTTCCTTTATCAGATAGGGACCTTTCCAGTGCTGACGGAACTTTCCCGGGTGCTTCGCAAACTGGCTATCATATAGTAGGACAAATTCTCCCTTCTCAAATGTCTTTTACCGAATATGTCGATCATGCCATGCTTTATCCCGAGCCTTCTGAACTTGTTGATAGAATTTAGCAATGAAACGATCTTCCTCCAAGGCCACAAGCTGTGCTAACTGCTCCTCCATCATATCAAGCTCCTCCATGTTCATAAAGGCTGCAATGCACAGGATAGGAATAATATACTCCATGGGCCTAATGGCCTCCTTTCCATAAACCATTCAAAATGGTGTTTTCCCAGTTATTTTTCTTGTATGTGGTTCGATAGGCCCAAAGGACTGACGGGATGCACACGTCCTAGTCATTGCGACCGACATTACAGACCTTGGTCAGTGCCTACTCCAATATTTTATGAAAAGCTTCTACAGCTTCGTTTTCCTACGAATGATACGAGGTGCTTTTCGCATGGTGGATCCAAAATTCTTCAGTTAAGGCCTGTATTGTTTCATTAAGAAAATGCATACCTCTATTACTCATCAAGATCTGAGGACAATCAAACCTGGTTAGAATATGTTAAAAAATGAAGTGCATAGCAGTATCTGCAGTGCAATCCTTCATAGCTTGCGCTTCAGCCCATCTGGTTACATAATCAATTACAGTGATGATGTAGCATGCACCTATCTTCTTCACTGTTGGGTTGATGGGCCTAATGAAGTTGATGGCCTATTTTTCAAACGCTTGCAGGGCCATCTGTGGTTGTAGGGACATTTCATCTCTGCGTGAAGGCCTTCATGTCCTTTGGCATGTGTTGCAGGCCTTGCAATAATCGTGGGAGTTGCTATGTAGTGTGGGCCACCATAGCCAAGCTCTCAATATCTTTTACGTCATTACTTTCCCTGCGTAGTGACTTCCTGTTGCGCCCCCGTGGGATTCTACTATGATGGCATGTCTTTCATGCTTTAAAACATAGCTTTGCAGCACCTCATCAACTCCTAGCTTATACAGATGGCCCGCTATGATGGTAAAATATGTTGCGAGGGTTACAAACGCTTTCTTCTATTGTACGGAATACTCTATAGGCACCATCCCCATAGTCAAGAAATGAATGATGTCGGCGAAGTGCACATCAACTACCTTAATAGAAAATAGCTACACATTGGGCGGTCCATCTTCTAGGTTGGTTGACTCTTCGCCACTTTAGATTCGGGATAAGTGGTCTGGTCTAGAATTTATTTTTCCTGGCTTCACGATAATCTCAAAGTCCTATTCTTGAAATAGTAGTAGCCATAGGCAAATATTTCCCCCCAACACAGGCTTATTCACTAGGTATTTCAAAGTTGAGTGATCTGTAAACATCTTGAAGTGCCCTCCTAACAGATAATTCCTGTATTTTTGCAGGGTGTATACCATGGCCAACCCCTTGCACTTAGTAATGGAGTAGTTGTGCTCCACACTAGAGAGTTTTCTACTAGCAAATGCAACTGGATTGTGGATGTCTCCATCCCCAGGCTGCATAAGGACAGCTCCCAGGGCGATCACTGACACATCTACGTGAACATGGAAAACCTTCATCCAGTCAGGAAATATGAGGATAGGCACATAGACCATCTTCTCCTTGAGTAGTTCGAAGCTCTTCTGACACTCCTTGTCCCAAAAAAATGAAACTTCCGTTTTTAGCAACTTTTCCATGGGTGTTGTGATCAACGTGTACCCTTGAATGAGCTTCCTGTAGTATCTTGTATGTTCGAGGATAGAGTGCAGCTACTTCTCAGTTGTAGGGACTCCCAAGTTGATGATAACTACTACCTTGGCGGGGTCAACCATCAATCCTTGTCGACAGACTATGTGGCCTAGCAAGATCTCGAAGGGTATGCAAAATATGCACTTCTTAATATTCAAGGAAATATGGTGCTTTCTACAGGCATCCTACATCATGTGCAAGTTTGACATGTGCTTATTTACCAACCTGAATAAGGTACAGTCATCAAAATATACCTCCAAACAATTGTGGATGAACTCCTTGAATACTGCGACCACCACCCGTGAAAATATGGCAGGGGCATTCTTGAGCCCGAACGCCATGACAGTCTAATGAAAAAATCCCCATTCAGCGGTGAACGTAGTTTTTTTGCAATATTCAGGTGCGATTCTCATTTAATGGTAGCCCAAGAACCCATCCGTGAATGAGTATGCTTCCTAACCCCCTAGGATATCGAGGATTTCATCTAAGAATGGCGTAGGAAAGGGATCATGTATGCAAGCATTATTCAATTTGCGCAGGTCAACACAGATATGTATCAATCCTTTAGTATTTTTCTCCTAGAAAACCATAGGAATTACCTAATATGACTGTTCAACTGGTTCGATGATACCTGCGGCTATCATTTTGTTAAGTTCTTCCCTGACTTTTTGCTTATACTTGGAGTTCAATCGATAAGGGTGCTGCTTAACAGGGCCTGCATCTAGTTTTAAAGTGGTGCGCATGACCCCTAGGTCCCCTGTAATCCCTTTGAGTTCCAATATTTTTTTTGGAAATAGGTCTTGGTATTCGATGAGGAGTTCTGTGATTTTTCCAACAGTATCATCATCCCAGTAGTCCCCAATTTTAGCTAGATTAGGTTTCTCCTCCGTTCCAATGTTGACTTCTCGCAGCTTAAGAGGCTTAGTGACATCGACGGTCTACAGTGGGGGTCCAACAATTGCGTGCTCTCCCTCCGACTCTGGGATAGAGATATTTCATAGGTCTTCATCACATTCCTTCATTGAAAAATTGCAACAGTTGACAATATCCAACATCTTCGTCTCCCACGTTGGTGCCCCATATGCTGCATGAGGGCGTGATTCATAAAATACTAAGGAATCTATATCATGTAAGGCTTTGTCAACTAACTCTGTTCCACCTATCAACATGAACGTCCCTACAAAATCTTCCTTCAGGGTTTCCCAGTGGCGGGTGCGCTTGTGTAGTTCTGCATCTAAATACCATGTGGTGGGGATTGGCCCCAAGGCATGAATGAATAGGTGGACCCATTCGTCCTTAGTTCTTTCGCACCATTCCTCTATCCATGTGGAAAAGTGTTCATGCAGGTCTCCTGGTCCAAGGAAATTCTTTACACGTAGGTGAACCGGGGGTTCAGATCGCAGGACCATCATCTTGCGACATTCCTCCCAATCCTGGAATGCCCCCTTATGGGTTTCCCAGAACCTCACAGGGATTGTGCGCATGGCTAGATTAAGGGCCCACATCCTTTGCTCCCTTGGGACATTAACTTCAAATGTTCGTAAAAAATCCCTAATACTACCAGAACCATCAAAGTAGGGCATTTCTCTTACCTCTAAGGAGATACAACGAAAGCTCTTCATGATTCTAAGACATCGTAGTGTAGATACATCATGTAACTGATTCTACCAATTTTTTATCTCCCCATCGGAGTCAGAGAGGCATTCATTTTCCTTCTCCCAACAAAGCACACCATCAGCTATAGGATTGATCCAATCCCCATTCCTATTGGTTAATTTATAGATGTGATCCACATCCTCTTCTTCGCGCACCGGTTCGGTATACCACTCTCCTTCCATAGGGTCTAGTGGGACTATCACCCTCGTACCCTCATTTTCAAAAACCATGCTCCTTTTCTTTAGGTTGATAATGCCTCCCATGTCTATCACCCAATCCAGTCCTAGGAGCGCAGGATAAGGGTCCACATCTTCCACAATCTGAATTACCTCAAAGTTGGTGCATACCTTAACTCTTACGATATCTACCATAATCTTTGACAGTCTCCCTAAAGGTATGATATTCTGTTGGTTAGCCATGTGCAGCTGTATAGTAGACCATTCCAGCATAGGCTCTCCCATCCGCTACCCAAGCAACTTGGCAGTACATTGACATCTGACCCTAGGTCCAAGATAACCTGATCCATTTCATACTCGACAATCTGCGCTGTTAGCCGCATTTCCCAACTAGTGTGTTTCTTATGCTTGTAAAGTTTGTGCACATCCTTAACTTCTGTGGGAGGGTCAGTTCTTTCTGTGCAACTGTCTATTAGTGCTTGAATATTTTCTACTGCCTTCTGGTTGCGTAGTAGCTTCATACATGCCTGTAGAAATGGTTTATCTTCGTCGTCCATTCTTAAGTTTACTGGAGCCTTCGAAGTAGACATCTCATCCTTAGTAAAGTATTTGCGAGCTACGTTAAAGGTTTCCTTATCCTTCTGTAGGTCCAAGCTTTCCTTCTTGACAACTTCTTTCTAGATAAGAGGTTCAGTTGCGGGTTTCTCCTCAGCTTCTTTGGTAGCCATGCCGCTTCGCATTATGACATTAATACTTGGTCCTTCATCACGTGGTTCCACCTTAGCCCTCTACACATTTTGCGTAGGTGTTTTTTGTTTTTCCTGCATTTTTGCTATCAGGAGTGGACAGTCTTCAATCATATGGTCCAATTGTTGATAATATCAGCAAGATTATCGCACAGGGTTTGGACAGTTCCTTGCAAAGTGCCCTATTTCTCCACAATTGTAACAGATCAATTTCCCTCTTCCCTGATGTGCACCTCCACCCCTTCCCCCTCCCCTACCCCTTGCTGGGGAGCCTCCTTTGCTTGAGGGAGATAGTGGTGAAGAAGGGTCAGCCTATACCCTGCATAGATTTCCCCTGTCTATCATTAAGTCATAGGTTTGATAGTTATGTTCGTCATATCCCACAGATAAGAAGAATTGACACCATTGTTTCTTTAATTCTTGAACATACACACCAAGACGGGGGTAGTGGTTGGTATCATGTACTCCAGCTACGCGACAGTTAGCGCACCATAATTTTGGACCACTTGGTCCCGCAGCCTCTTTGGGACGCAATGGGTTGGGCCCCCCAGCCTGCATGTAGTCTGCTAGCAGGGGACACTGATCCTTGATGTGGATGGACACCTTGCATCTTATGCACCATATGTATAGGCTAGCTTTCTTCCCTCACTCTTTCCATAGATTCTAGATTTCGAGGTGCATGGCCTCCAATTGTCCCTAGATCTGCTGCACTCCAAATTGGGCATCATCTCTTAGCACAACTTCTAGCTTCATGGAAATGTCCAAGGATTTCTCTTATGTCTCAATCGCTTTCTGACCCACAGGTCTGCGCAGGTGAGGTAAAAGCATGCCGATGAACCATTCCTTGTGTTGCCTATCATCATATTGAAATTATCCATCTCTGATAACCTTCTTTAACAGCTCATCAGCTTCCCATACAGACTCAGTGGGTCCTTATCTAAAGTCTTTCAGGTCAGTTACTAGCTGCGAGTAGGACTTAGGCTTCCAGAATTTCTGTTTAAAGCTTTCTTAATCTCCTGAATAGATGGATCTGCATGCTGTCCTACATACCCCATATACCAGTCTAAGGCCCTTCCTTCAAAGGTGAGGGATAGTTGTGCTCTCTTACACCATCGGTAGCCACATTCTGCGTAGTCCATACTGATTCTACTACAAACCAAAATCGTTCCATATCTTCATCTCCTACACCCTTGAAGGTGGGTAGCTTCATGTGTGAAGCCATATCTTCTTCTGGTGCTAGCGGAGGTGTGGGTGAGTTATTACCCTTATGCTAACTTGAAGGTGGTGTAGCTAGAGGACTATTTCCTGCATGCGTAGCTGAATCTGTTATTGGACTATAGATGGATCTATCCCCTTCTCGATTAGTTCGGTAGCACTTACCATTTCGTGTTGTACTCTCGCTTTGATCAGAGGTCATTCATTCGGTGTGGCTACACATAACGCCATTTTCGCACAGTAATATTTTGACTAACAATGGAAATTTTTTCAAGAATTTACCCCGGAAACATTTGAAGAACCTCCTCTTTGCCTTAGAATAGGATACGAATTGATCGACTGCGAATTATATCACGAATCCTCCCAACACGCTATCCACCCAGTGATCTAGCGTACGAGTGATTGTATTGTCAGTCCTCTCTAGTTGTTGAATTAATTTTGGTGTCCGCTATGTAACCTGATCATCCTTCCAAAATGTCTAGAATTCTATGAGCCTTGCCAACCACTCCTGAAGCTCATGCAAAAAGGTTACAAAGAAAATTTCATAGACTTCGGTGAGGATGTACATGTTCTTCCACTTCTCAGCTGTCAGCTTCGTGCTGTGATTCTCCTTTACAAAAAATTCTTGAATCTGTCTTTCAAACCAGTCTTCAATTTCCAACCTCTCAGGTCTCTAATGACCTTGTGGCATTACACAATCTCTCTCTCAAAATGCTCCTGGTCCCGACAACGAAACCATTTTTTGGCTTGAGGGGTCTTGACCCAGGTCCAGAGGTTAAGTTTTGCCAACAAACCTTTATACTACTCGCCCTTTCAGCAATGACCTACTTTCGTAGGCCAAGGTCTCACCCGAAGTAGTATGGGAGGGTGTTGGAACTAGGTTTCCACACTGTGGGAGAGAGTAGGTAATTTAGGGCAGATCTGTGTTGAAGCTTACAGAATGAGTCTATTCGTAGCTCTTTAACATTATAATCAACATATTACCATAAAAAAACTATTACTATCAACAGATCTAATCATTATATTCGCATCCACGTGCGCATCAACAAATACCATCACATGATGTAATAATCACAGCCAATTCCAGATCACAGAGACATTCGCAGCTTAAATAAATATCATAGATGCACTTTAGTAGTAAACACAATCAATCCAGATAGCACAAAGATACTTCAAATATATTTCGCATTCATTAGCATCAAATATCCACTTACAACCCAAACACATCCCACGCACACAGCCTAGTAGGGTCCACACACAACAAGACTGAGAATCTCTGCGCACATAGACAGTAGGAGTCCTTACCCAAAACAACCCAACAGATCCTAAAAATTCACACGTAGCATCAATCTTATGACTTACTTCCCAAAAATCTATCTATTTATAACATCGTAGTCTTTGTTATCCGATGGTCTGCAAACTGTGGTTTGTGGACCCTAGAGATACCCTTTAACCCTTTACAAAACATTAGGGGCTTTGACCCACCCCAAAACCCCTATGCAAGATCGACTATTACAAAATTATATCAAAAACGCAAGTTAGGGAACCCGGTTCCAACACCAAGGGATCATATGACCAAGTAAAACGTAATTTAAATTTCATTTCCTTTAGGAGAATATCTTCCTCCTTTGTTGTTGTTTTGGAATTACAGATGAAAGGTCCAATTTGAGTCTTAATCTTGAACTGAGACTTCCTCTTAGCTGACACATAGTGAATCTCATCCAAGTTTATCATTTGTCTAATATATTTTAATGCAAAAAATTTAATAGGGACAAACTTATGTATAAAATCTTTCGGTGCAAATCACATTCAAGCAGATTGTGTCAACGCATTTCGAACCAACTAGTGTGGTTCTCCATCAGGACAAGACGAGAAATCTGATCTAGGACCTAGATTAAATAGATAAGAAAGCTCCAACTAGTCGTTGTAGAATAACGACTAGTTTGATTGGAATAAGAAATTTAATAATTTCAACTAACAGTCGTACTATTATTATTATTTTTAAATCATAAATCTTATAATTTTATATTATTATTAATTAAGAATATCCAAATATTAAATTATATTCAGATCTTAAAAAAATTAATTAATTAATTAATTAATAAAATATAAAGAAATAAAGAAATAATAATAATGATAAATAAATAAATAATACATAAATGAATAGATAAATAAATAGATAAATAATAATAATAAATAAATAAAAATAATAATAAATAAATAAATAAATAATAAGAATAAAAATAAAAAAAACTTTAAAGAATAAAAAGGGAGAAAGAAACAGGGGACCAAAGGAGAGGAAAAGACACGAGGGAGAACCGAAGGGAATAAAACCAATAATTAAAAATGAAGGGCAGGGATCCAACATTTGCTAACACTCCACCAATCATCCCTGTTAAGGTTGACCGACCTCTTTTTGATTTCTAAGGCCTCCCTCAATTTTCAGTGGTGGAAATGGTCAATCCTCGCAATAACCTTAGCATCTTCAATGCAAATGTGATGCTTTGTCTTTTTAGCATGCTCTGCTAAGGTAGGGGAGAGAGATCTATTATGCTTTAGGTAAGTGGCATGTTCATGAATTCTTTGATTGATGGATCGACGAGTTTCACCAATATAAGGCGTCCCACAGGAGCATGGAAGAAAGTAAACACCCTTACTATCCTTAGGGAAAATCGAGTCCTTAGCTGATTTAAGCGAACTTCGAATGGTGTGGAGGGGCTTGAAGGTTGAGGAAACATTTTGTCTCCTTAGGATCCTAGTGATTTTATCAGTTTTTCCTTGGATAAAAGGAAGGTGAACTCCATATGACCTATCACAATGATCATTTTTAACCCTAGGTCCTTTTTCACCTTTTTGAAAAGCTCTAAGAAATTGAACCATATTATAACCATTTCTAAGGAAAACATTAAGGAGATGAGAGGCAACTTGCATGGAGGAAGCTCACATCCATAAAATCTAATTTCTGTATAATTTTGATTTAAATACCAATATCCTGTCTTTGGTTTTTGATTTAGATGACTAATACTTTTAATTTAAGGATAAATTCTAGGGATAACATCACTATTAAGTACATAGGAAACTATGCACAAAAACTGATCTGTATATTCATTGAAAGAGAATTCATTGGTATTCTTCCTAACCGAGGAGGTCCAAAGAATCACAGATTGGGGGTTTCCCTGTTCATCTAGCTTTCACAATGGAAATTGAAATCTATCTAACTGATAGAACAAGAACAAATATACAAGAACTTATGCATGTTTGAAATCTCCTTCAGTACTTTCTAGGAATTCATTGTAATTTAAGATGATAGAAGGTTTTTCTTCCTTTGAAAATACTAATAAAAACCCCAGGATAATCTCATCAACAAAATGATTAGATTGATAACCTAATAAAACTGAAACTATTGAAATTAATTGCTTAATCATCTCTGGGAACATTGAAGAGGATAAGGTGGGCACGTCCTAGGTAATTCAACATTTTCAGGTAGAAATATCTCAAAAATATTGTCTCGTCGAGGAAAGGTAACCCTTTTGTAGATGTCCATGAGGGATTCTATAGAAAAAGGATATAAAGTAGCTAACGTTTTCAATTGGATCATTGGGAAAATAGATTCAGAGATAGCTGTAAATTTTATGTCATTATTCTGCGCAACAACAACACTTTGATTGGGAATATATCTAAAGTGACACCAAGACACAAATTCTGGGAAGGGATGAGTCTACGGGAATATGAATTTAGGTAGGAAGGAGTCCCACAAACTAAATTAATCATTGAGATCAACATATTTTTGTTTCATCTAATTTTGTAGCTCATATAGATCAAATTCACATTGAGTCTATGACATTTTATACTGTTGATAAACTAATGGAAGGTAGTATAGGTCTATAATAGGCAGGAGAATAGGGTTTTATTCCACCGTTTTGGATTTTCCTTTATAAGAAGACATTTGGAGGAGTAGAAGGATGGGATGATAATTACCAGGTAGTTAGTTTGTTCGTGTAGTGTTGAAGGAAGTTCTTCATTGATTTTGGTTGTACTAGAGCATGGAATGTAGTTTTTACTAATGGAATGTAGAAAGAAACAATGCACAAACTACACGTTATTTTTTAAAATGGAAATTAAACATTAAATAAATTTAGTATGCGCACAAGGTATTTGTGGTGAAAACGGTTATGGATATAAATGGAGGGATAATAGTTAATAGTCATCGAATGAGAAATGAACAAGTGGCGGTAGCAGAGTGGATATCGCCTTTTGCGGGAACAAGAGTGGATATAGCCTTTGGCGGGAATGAGAGTGGATATAGCCTTTGACGGGAGCGGGAATGGTCACAAAGGGCGTTGGCGGTTTTCAAAGGGGCAGGGGGATGGTAAGTTGTTTTGGAAAGGGGGGGGGGGGTCTGAACTATCTCACTAGTCGTTTATCGGGTGGAGAAAATCCTGGAAGTTGATTGATGCACCCAGATTATCAAAAACAAAAAATGACATCAAATAAACATAAATTTATTGCAAATCATTAATTAATTTCTTAATTAAGTTTAAACTAATTAAAACAATTAATTAACAAAATTATACGTAATTTAAAATAGCGCGTAATTCCAATTTTATCTTTTTCCGTTGGGATTTATTTATTTTTTCCAATATATTTGTTTTGTTCATCATTTTTTTTATAATATATATTAATATATATTTTTAAATATACCTTTTCATATATATATATATATTCTATTTTTTCAACAGATACATGTAAAAATAAAATGTTGTTACAACATCACCAAAGGGGGAGCAAAAGCCAAATTCCTTTGGTCTGAATCTCAACAGAAGGCATTTGTAGAGTTGAATAATCACCTCTATTCTGCACCATTTCTCACATTACCAAACTTGCAACAACCATTTGAGATCAAGACAGATGCCTTTGACTATGCTATTGGGAAGTTCTTACAGCAGGGGCATCCAGTGGCCTATCATAGTGAGACACTTTCAGACACAGTCTGGAAGTATCCCACATATGAAAAAGAGATGTATTCCATTGTGTAGGCTTGATAGAAATTGAAGCATTACATTTTGGGGAAGGAAACAATCATCCATATAGATCATGGAACCCTACAGTTCATACAGACACGATGGAAGTTGTAGAATGATCGCCATCAGAAATGGTCCACATAACTGCAATAATTCCATTTGATCATCAAGTACAAGAAGGAAAGCTCCAATAATGTTTCAGAATACCTTAGTAGACCGCTAATCATGGCGCTAACCAATGTCCTTGACTCTTGTGGGCATGAGACTTAAGGTTGGCCGCATCTCTACAAAAGTGATCCATAATTCGGCAGTACATACCAGATGCTCCTAGAAGGTACGAAAGTTCTAGACTTTCACCTCCAAGATGCATTGTTGTGCCACCTGGGATACCTCTGTGTTCCTTCAAGCGAGCATGCCAAGATGATTTTGGAAGCACACTATAGTCAAGTCACTGGACATTTCAGGATCAAGAAAATAGTGGCAGTACTGCAAAAGTATTTTATTGGTCGAACCTTCAACATGATGTTGGGAAGTGCATAAGATCATGCACTTTGTGTGCCATCACCAAACAGATTATCTATAAGCAAGGCTAATATGCTCCACTTCGTACTCCTAGTTGACCTTGTGAATCCATCTCCATGGATTAAATTCCAGGCCTTCCTTCTACCAAGCATGGAAATGATTATGTTTTTGTGGTCATCAACAGATTCCCCAAGATGGCCATTATGGTGGCCTGCAAGAAGAATATCATAGCATAAGCCACTACTAAACTCTTCTTTGATCGAGTGTGGGTACACTTTGGGTTCCCATAGTCCATTATCTCAGATTGGTACAATAGATTCCTCAACACATTTTGGTCAAGTCTTTGGTAAATGCCATACACCAAACTCACTATGTCCATAGCTTTCAACCCCCAAAATGATGGCCAAACAGAGGTGGTCAGCAGGATTATCTTACACATTTTGTGCATGTAAAACTCGAAGAATCCATGCACATGGGATGAAATACTTCCCTATTTCTAGCACAGATATAACAGGGCTCTCCACAACTCAACTGGCCACAACCCCTTTCAGGTGGGTTTCAAATTCTAGCCACTATGTCCCATTGATGTGACCATACCATTTACAGATACTCAGACAAATTTGGATGATGTATAGTTTAAAGATAGCAAGGGAAACAACTTCATTGAGTGCATTCAACACTTCCATCAACGGGTAGATGACATATTGGATAAATCCAATGCTAAGTAAACGCAGTGACATGATAAGCATCGAGTGCCACAGAAGTTCTAGGTGGGCGGCAAATTTTGGCTACATTTGCAAAAGGAGTGCCTTGCTGGAACCCAACACAATATTCACATGCTATGAAATGGGTCATACACCATCACCAAGGCTATAGGGGAAAATTCCTTTGAGCTAAATATTCCACCATTCCTTTGTCTACACCCAGTGTTCAATGTGGACCGCCTTCAGCCCTACTATCCTCCATTACTGGACACATCCAACATTGCAGAACAACTCACACTGACGAAGTTAAACCCATATTGCATGGAAAAAGACACAACTAATCGTATCATGGAAGCATAGATCAATAACACCCACCAACAAAGGATCCAACTATATCTAGTTGTCAAGTAGGCAAAATCCTTCACCAGGGAAAGTGGTTCATCAGGGACAACGTTCAACATAAATTTCCTCCCCTCATGGAGGCCCTCCACACAATGGGGACCATTGATTCCTAAGGGGGGATGAATAATATAGGTTTATATTGGTGGCCACACACCTATTCCACTGAGACCCCCAATCAGTTTCATCAATTTCCTTATTTATAACATCAATTACTATTTTTAGCAGGTTTTCGGGTCGTGAAATTTCGTAGCAGTTTTGACCCCCTAAACAAATTTTTTTTGATGTATGCTACAGGAAAATATCCATAGGCAAGGGCCTATGGAAAATATCATATTAATCATAGATATATTTTCGATGATATATTGTATGCACCAAACAAGGATAATATGACCAAGTTACGACCTTGGGAAGTTGGCTGCCCAACTAACCCCAACAGGGCCCACAAACTCTTGTCGTTCCATCTCATGGGGTTAGGTTTTGGGTTGTTTAGGGTTTTCCCATGTTGTAAAATAATAAAAAGGCCCTTGAGACTCATTTTCATGCAGTTCAGAGGCATGTAGCAACCACATCAGTTCTCAGAGATAATCTACCATCACCCGAGCTAGTTTATTTTCGATTCTGTCTGTAAGCCTTTTTAGTATTTGATATTAATGAAATGAAGTGGCATTACTACTTCTTATTTTCATTTATGTTTATTTCTATATTTTATTGTGTTCCTACATAATTCGGGATCAAAAACATGTGACAAGAGGCTAATATGATGTGACTATACTCCCCCATGTAAAATTAAGGAAGTGGAATTGACATAACTAAACCAAATAAACCTTCCACCCATTCTACATAACCTTCAGGATCCAACCAACCCTTCCAAGTGACCAATAACTAAGATAAATCATCATTTTACTTATATGGACACTCAGTCACTCACATGACAAGACATGAATGTGACTTAGGCCTTCCAGTATCCCCCACAACATGGCATGTTAGCAAATGTGGAATTTTCCAGGTAGTTATGTGCCAACGACCCCAGATTCAAAACCACTTGTCAGGACTAGGTCCTAGGCCATTAGCCATAGGCCCAAACTCTGATCAATAAAACCAAACTTTACCACAATCCCCACGACATTACTAGGCCCTAAACAAGCATAGATGCCTCAGGATATCTCCACCTATACCATGAGGAATTTTTTTGTCTCCTAGTCTCCATGATTTACCGTATATCCCTCCATTCATTAGTCGAGGGTTCCCAAGCCCGATCAAGACTCCACCCTCCAGGATTTTCTATATATCTCTCCATTCACTGACCAAGGATTCCTAGGCCTGATTGAGGGCACAAACCTCTAAGATTTACCATATATCCCACCATTCACCAGTCGAGGATTCCTAGGCACACAAAATATGGCTTTACCACAATCCCACCTTCACCAGTCCAAGGATTACTAGGCCTTGTGTTCTTCTTCAGATACCACCTCATTCAGCTTCGATACCATCCAAAAATCCAACTCAACCAAATAAGAGAAACCACCATCACACCATGCTATCCGAAAATGGTGGCAAGGCTGAAGAACACTGTCACACCTGGAAAGACCCATGCCCATGATAGTAAGAGAAAAAAATACACACATGGATGTACCATGCATGCCAAATATTACAAGGAAATCACACATGAAAATTGATACCTACAATTAATCCCATTGTAGCCACTTGATTCTTCTCTTCTTTGCTTGATCTTTACTTCCCTTTTACTTCTTTGTCCTTCCTTTTCTTTCCTTGATCCAATGATGAAGTGCTCGAAGAAAACTCTAAGTTTCCAAAATTGTGTGTGAGAGAGAGAATAGAGAGAGAGCTCCAAAAATAAACTGAAAAAATCTACCAATTGATCCTTAAAATCCTTTTTATTGAAGAGGCCTCTATTTTCTTCAATTTCCATGATTGTCCTTCATTTTCCTCCTCACATGCAACCTATGACAGTTTTACCTTTCTTTTCTCCTAATTTCCATTATATTCATAGATAAATTTCCAATTAATTCCATCTTTCGTTTCCAAATCCTTTTCCATTACCTTTGTTAATTTCATTAGACATAATAAACCAAATCAACACCGACGCTAGGATGGTTTTCCCAACATTAAGCTTGGAATACATGTCTCGTGGCCATGGTATTATTTTTTCCTTTATTAAATTCTATTACATGGATTTTGAATAGGGTAGTTACAGAACCCTCCCCCTTAAGGGAACACGTCCTCGATGTTCAATGACACCTATAGCCAGAAAAACCACTGAAAACCAAAACATATTTCCCATGGAGCTTTATAATATAGCTCATTGCAATATTCATAATGACATACTGGTGAAAACATGAGAAACATACTGTTTACTAGAGATTTATAACACAACTCATTATGGTATTTACAATAATAACCAAATTTTATTCAACCAACAAATAATCACACTGCCTATGGAGCATTATAAATCCATCTTGAGACAATATTTACAATAATATACACATATACACATATGCACATTTTCTCAACCTACAAATAAAAGGATATGATTCCCGCATCTGCAATAAAGGAATCCAAAGGCTCACACATCCACCCTCAAGAGTAGTACCAAGATTCACCCCCTTCCCATGAAGTCTAGAATCCACTGCCAAGGTCAAAGTTTGCATACAATGTCGAGCACTATGATCTTGTGCTACTATTGTCTAAATGAACAGTTACCGACTCATTATTGAAGGGCACACTCCCAATGTGCATCTAATTCCAGCTGGAAATTATAATGACCAAAACAAATACATCCTCAACTTTCCCTTCTCTAGAACACATTCCCTCAGAAAATATGGTCACCCCCTTCCATGCATTCACTCACCTTCCAAGTTCCCTAACATCCACATTCCTAGGAAATCCATCCCTTGGCAAGGATTCATCGCATCGGAATATCAAAAAACCAAGTCGTATACCTACCTCAAAACCATCATACCGATCATAGCATGCTCATGGAAATAAATGGACACTATTGGGTACCAGTGTCCCACAATGACCTTGCACTTGAATACTTTACCATCACACTGACGTTGGTTTGATTTGGGCTGACCCAGGTTCGATCTATATTGTGCACCAAAAAAACTCTCAATCACTAGCCCTTTCAACAACAACCTGCAAGTAGATCACATTCTCACCTGAAGTGAAATGGGAGGATTTACAACCAGGTTTATGCAACCTTGAGAGATGTGGGGATATGGTATTATTATGTTTTCTTACCTTTAACATTCATAAATCACTTCTCCACATCATATTAATTACTTAAACATGCCATATATACTCATAACCCATAACTGTGCCAAAGATAAATATGATAATAATAAATGATATGCTAAGACAGATAATAAATAAATATACACATCAACATATGAGAACAAAAAAATGACCGTGGTTCACCCCAGTGTTGGGCTACGTCCACAAAAAATATTGCTTATAATAACGATTCTTCATACAATAAACTATTCTTGGGCTACGCACCAAGTTGTAGGTTGTATGTGCACTAAGCTGCAGAATCAGGCCTTTGGGCACTCAATTGTAAAGCCTCTCCTTCACTCAAAACTACAAATAAAAGGATACAACCATACACAAATATGGATCCAAAAATATCAAAGATAGTATACTTCTCTTCGTATTATTTCACCCTATTTATGTTATTACATCATAGGGCTACACCATTACAATACAATCGTCCAAATACCATGGAATCCCCAAAAAAATCAAATATGTCCCAATACCCATGACAAAATTGTGCGGTTTACAAAAATTAGGGGCTTCGACCCACCATGAAGCCCCTTTAATACCGCTCGATATATTTACTTCGTGCTCGGCTCCAAAAAATGCAAAGTCCTTACCAAAATCTAGGCCAAGTTGGGTTATGCCCAATAGGCCTCCAACTCTCACATGTGAATCATCATGGGTCACTCATTTTCTTTTCCTTTGATCTTTTTTGCGATGTTATTGTAGGCACAATTGAACTACTGCAGTATCTCTGCGACCTGATTCTCCTCACTGCGCACTTCTTCCAATAATGCTTCTATCATTGGTCCTATTGTCTTATGCATCACTTCCTCTTCTCTTTGCCGAAGCTCTTGAAACTTCCCATCCACTTCTTGAGACATTTAGAGAGCCTCATATTTCCAAGGTTGAGTTCTCTCTGCCAAATTCTATTCCTCCCTGCTCAGCTCCTCTAGCTTCTTCTGGATGGAATTTCCCTCACTGATTTTAGCGATATTTTGTGAGATTGGTAAAGTCTTCGTAGTTGCCTAAATTTACTCCAACTGGTGCTGCTTATGTTGAATGTCTTATTGTATATTCTACATATTTGGATATTCCTGTAGCAAAGTGAAAATCTATAAAGTTTCATCCAACAACTTCCCACAATCTGCCATTGTTGCAAATATTTAGACCACTACAATTTTCAAGTTAGTCTCCCTATTCTCTCACACTTATTGTGGCGTAGTTGGATGTAGATTCAACTACACCTCACTCATCTTCATCTCATATGGAAATTGCACTTCCACAATTTTCTCCTTGTATTCGTTTCCCACAAGGTCGAGCTTCGCAAACTTGTACTCCATTGGTTCCTCTTCCTGAACACCGATGTCTAAAATTTCTTGGCATGTGGCTTTGACCACCTATTTCAATTTATGTTGTTGTTGCAATGCCCGACCCTTCTCATGGATCACTTTTTCAAGCTTCCTCTTTAGTGCAACTCTCTCTTGCTCTACCTAAGTTTTCAAACTTGAAGTGAGTTGTTGTCGCTGGTTCAAATCATCTATAATTCCTTGGTGCAGATAATGTATTCTCTGCAATGGTACCGCTGCAATGTTCATATTTACAAAATTCCATCCCTTAGCCTACTGCTGAACCTCGACAGAGTCAAACTGTAGGTCTCCCGAAGGTATCTGTGCTATTTGTGCCCCAAATGTGGGCTCTACCAGCATTTCCTCTCCAAATTTCTCCATTATCTGTGCTGGATATCTTACCATTTCTGCCAAGATATTTAATTTTGAAATGCACTCTTCAACGCTTGTTAGGAGTGCATCGTAGCGATATTCTATCTTGTTCCAAGACTTCGTTGTTTCCTCTTAAATTCCATCCCCAGTCTCATCCAAGTCCCCATCAGTAAGGGCCAATGGCATTACGTCCTTTGAGTTATGTGCCTTCTACATATTTTTTCTCCTCAGGGAAGAGACGTCGTGTGCCTTCCTATTTTCTCTATTTTTCTTTGTCTTCTCCTTATTATTATCATCACCTATACGAGGATCCTGATGACCCACATTGTGTTCCTTCCCTTGTTATTCCTCTTGCTTATCCTTATCTTTATCTTTTCCACTCGATTCTCCATGCTCTGATGTTTCCTCCTCTGTATGGCTACCTTCTACATATTTTTCCATCGTAGTAATCCATTCTTCAGGCCATTCTTGTAATATTGTAAGGAGATCATCTTATGTTACTAAGTATGGTAGGGGATGCCATGTATTGCTTATATCTTTGCGCACCTATATACAAAATCTATAGAAATTAGCCTTAAACTTCATGTCGACACTATAATTCTCGCATAGGCTTAGTGATAGACGAGCATGTTGGTTAACCAACATGTGTAAATCCATATGATATAATACAAAAAATATCATGTTATCTTGTCCTTGGGATGCGTTATTGGTATACCACACCGAGGCATACCTTTCGGTTTCAAAAACATCTCAAGCTACATGAGAAAACTATGATTCCTCCAGTTCTCTCCATGCCAAAATTGCTATTATTAAAATCAACCACACATAATGAAAGGTGGTACATTTCTCCTATACCTCAATGTATCTGTCCATAAATTCCTTGCACATGTATTTGGCCTAGTTTTACTAGACCCCATTGATGCACTGCGTAGCTAATGAAACTACTCCTGCAAGGACTTTATTAGCCTGACATTTTCTCATGATATTCCTAGGTAATATGTGTCTTGTGAAGAAAATCCCTTGGTCATTGATTGAATTAATGTCATATCATCACTTTATTTTTTCTAAACCTAATTTATGCTTCATGCTTTTAGCTATGGCTTTTCCCTGCTCTTTCTCAAAAAATTCTTCTGCGGGGTTCTGTCCTTGATATGTCAGCCTTGTGATTCTACATATCAAAATTTTGTTGATAGGTATACTCTTTCCCATCTATAAGCATTTGTCATGCATGAGCATGAGAAATTTTCTGACACAGGATGTGTTCCCTGGGCTTCTTCTGAAGTGTGACACATTTAACATGTTCAATAATCCTGAATTCGCTAACCCATCCGCTTACTACTGCGGTTCCAACCTCGTCACACCAGTTTGAGGGTAGTTTACCTGCTTTAGATATCTTCCTAGCGTGAACTGTGGGTATTTATTTCTATCATTGAAGTGGCAGTCCATGAACTTCAACTACGGAATTTTCCCGAGAATTTCTCCATTGAATGATATTGATTTTGGAAATAGTGGCGTGAAGGTGCCATACTTCGCATCCTTCAAATATTTTACTTACTTGTCCTTTTTTTTCTTGGTGGGATGTATGGTGGGAGAGGTGATGGAAAAATTGCTCCCTCCATTTCCATTTGTTCCTCCTCTACTTCCTCCTCACTGTCTCTGACTTGTTCGGGTTCTAGCTATGGCTTGATAGGTTTCTTGTCCTTCTTCTTCTTTGTTCTCTGTTCATTGGTCGGTTTCTTCCATGGAGATCTTCATTATGTGAGTGGTGATTCTATTGTAGGTATCTCAGCTAATGATGTAGGTGTATTAGACAGTGCTATGAATTCTGTGATTCCTTCTATACCCTTCTCTTTCAATATGAAAATGAAATCCTCAGTATTCATACAGTAGCACAACTTCTGCAAATTTTCCCCAGTTAGGAATTCTTCGTGCTCAAATTTGTTCCTTAATTGCATATATGTCACTATATCTTGCCAATTTGTGCTCATAAATGTGTTTTTCATGTGTGCTTCAATGACAAATTTCCCTTTTAACGATCGTATTTTTCCTGCGAACTTCAACGCATTCATATTGTAGTGAACAACCCCTCTTACATTGTAGGTCCTACTAACTTCAACATAATCTAAGCTGTAGCGAAGTAACTTCCTATGTCGAAGCTCTTTTTGCAGCGTAATTTATAGTCTAGTGCCCACTTTCAACTGGGGGTGGCACTAAGAGTTTCCTCCTTTCTTCTTCAGAGTGAATCTATAGGGGTAGGGTTGTCCCTATATAGCTTCAATCTACTTCCATTTACTCTTCCTTTAATCAACTCTCCATTTAACTTTGATATTATAACTGTGCCTCCATCAGTAATATGCTTAATAATGTATGGGCCAAACCAATGCATCTTGAATTTCCATGGAAATTTTGAAAACTTAATATCATAAAGAAGAATGTGGTCTCCTACCTTGAATGTACTATGCTTAATATGTTTTTCATGCGAAGCCCTTTCTCTTGATTTCTCTACCTACTAATATAATCCTGCTATGAATTTGTCTTCCTCTAGAGCAAGAAAATGTGAAATTCTTTCCTATATTATGTTAGGGTATGCCATATCTGTAAAAAGCTACAATCCTCAAGCTAGGCACAATTTATTCCATGGGAATAATAGCTTCTTATCCATACACTAGCCTGAAGGGTGTCTGACCTATGAATTTCTTACATGTGGTCCTATAATCCCATAACACAACTACAATTCTAAGGTCCCAGTCATCTCTATTCACATTGCATACCTTAGTAAGTTCATTCTACAAAATCTTATTAAATGGTTCCACTGTTCCATTGGCATGAGGGTGATAAGGGGTACTCTTCTGATGATAAAATTTTAAATCCTCAGTCAATGTTTCAATAGTCTTATTTAGAAAATGTGAACCTTGATCACTGATCAAAATCTTTTGACATCCAAATCTAGACAATATGTACTAAAAAATAAAATTTGATGCAGTATTTGTGCTATTGTCCCTTATTGGTTGTGCTTCATCCCATATTGTTAAGTAATCAATTGTTGTAATTATGTACGTCACACCATTCCTCTTCCCAGGTGGGTTGATGGGTCCAACAAAATCAATGGTCCACTTATAAAAGCATTGCAATGTAACTTGTGGTACAAATGGAATCACATCTCTTCTAGAAGCCTTTCATGTTATTTGACACACATCACATGCTCTAAAGTACTCCTTTGCATCCTTATGTAGTGTAGGCCACCAAAATCCCGCTCTCAAAATCTTCTGCATAGTCTCTTTTCCTGCGCAGTGTCCACTTGCTGCACCTTCATCAGTCTCTACTAGAATCATCTGTATTTCATGTTCAAGAATATATCTACACAATATCTCATCTAGTCCCATCTTATATAATTTTCCTACTATTAATGAAAATTTAGCTATCTTAAGCACCATTTCTTTATTTTGTTGTGTAGTATATTATGGAGTCATTTCTATACTCAAAAAATGAATAATATATGTGAAGTGGTCGTCTACCACTCTTATTGAAAATAATTGTACATCATGGAGATTATATTCTATGTTGGTTGGTTCTTCCCTTGTTTCCAATATTAATAGATGGCCAGGTCTTGTATTCAATCCTAGTTTAACAATGATCTCAAAGTCATATTTCTAGAATAATAATAACCATCTACAAATATTTCCTCCTAAGACAGTCTTGTTGACCAAATAATTTAGTGTAGAATGATCTGTAAATAGTTTAAAGTGTGATCCCAACAAATAGTGTCTAAACTTCTGCAAAGCATACACCATGGCCAACCCTTCCCTTTATGTAGTGGTGAAATTATTTTTTTCTTTACATAACTTTCTGCTTGAAAAAGCTATAGGATGATCAATCTCCCCTACACTAGTTTGAGCCAGTACCACTTCCAAAGTTATGCAAGAGGCATCCACATACACATGAAATTCCTTATTCCAATCAGGGAACACTAGTATAGGTGCAACTACCATTTTTTATTTCAACGTGTCGAGGCTCTTCTGACATTCTTTATCCCATTGAAAAGATACATCCTTCTTCAACATTTTCTTAATAACTGTAATGATCTATGCATATCGCTTGATGGAATTCTTATAATACCCCTCATGTCACAACATAGTGCAAAGATGTCTTATTGTATTAGGTGGAGGAAAGTTCACAATGATAGCAATCTTAGCATGGTCCACCATTAGTCCTTGCTTACATACAATATCTCCCAAAAATATTCCAAAGGGTACACAAAATATGCACTTATTTAGGTCCAAAAAAATCTAATATTGTCTACATGTGTCGACCATAAGCCTTAAACTACCAACATATTTACTAAAAAAACCAAATACTGTCCAATCATCAAACTATACCTCTAAAATATTGTGGATGTATTCTTTAAAAGGTGTGACCACCACCCTATAAAACATAGCAGGGGAATTATTTAGTCCAAAGGGAATTACTGTGTACTGATATGAGCCCCATTCTGTAGAAAATGTGGTCTTATGCCAATCTTCAAGTGCAATCCTAATCTGATGATAACCTAAGAATCCATCTGTATATGAGTAGGCTTCGTATCCTCCTACATTGTTTAACACTTCATCTATAAAATGGGTAGGGAATGGATCATGTATACATGCATCATTAAAATTTCTTATATCAACACAAATCATGATTTCTCCTTGAGTCTTCTTCTCTTTCATCAACATAGGACTTACCCATTTTGATTCTTCAACAGGCTCAATGATTCAAGCTGCTATCATCTTATCAAGCTCTACTTTAAGTTTCTCCTTATACTTTTGGTTCTGTCTGTAAGGCCTTTGTTTGACTAGATCCGCATAAGGCTTAAAGGGAATATTCATGACTCCTAGATCTCCTATTATACCCTTCATTTTTGAAAACTTGGTAGGAAACAATTCTTGATATTCATGCAATAACTCTGTAACTTTATTGACTATCTCCTCATCCTAGTAGTCCCCTATTGTTGCAAACTTGGGTTCCTTCTATGATCCTATGTTTACCTTCTTGGTATTCAATGGCTTTGTTATGTATGATATCTCTATCTCAGGTCCCATTACTTCACGGTATCCTTCTTATTCTACTATGTCGATGTTGCGAGTGTAGGTTTTAACCATGTACATAAATTATCTGCAAAAAAAATTCTTAAAAAACAGAAAATAAGCAATAGCGAGAGCATAAAACATAAAACAAATATAGACAGAAATTTTCCCCTAGATCCCAAACTGGGACTGCCAACTGGATTTTTTCATTATATTCCTTTTAGTGTTACAACACACATATATATACATGCTGAAGCATTCATAAATCCCAATCCATTAACCCTGGATTAGAACATAACCATAGCTCCTTGACCGGATATACAAAAATACCATGAGCTAAAAACCATCATGCCCAAAACCATGTGCAAACCCATGCAGAAAACCATAGGCAAGTCCGCCCACCTAAAATAAGGTCCAAAATCATGGAAATAATATAACACACACCCAAAATTCTCCCACTTGTTGATTTATTTCCAAAGGGGGGCACATGAGAGTTTAGTCATTGATCGAGAACTTCAACACCCATTGTTTCTTTACACCAAGAGAAATTCTCAGTGCTCATAGACTTCGTCAATGCATCTGCAACATTTTTCAAAGTGTCCACCTTTACCAGCAACACATTTTTATCCTCAAAAATATCTCTCACAAAGTCATAATGAACATTAATGGGCTTTGTATTTGAATGATAAGCAGGGTTCTTAGCCAAGAGAGAGGTTATTCCTCTTGATCTACAACAATGTTATAGCACTCCAGTGCATTTTCTATCTACATAGCCAAATCATGTTGTTTCCATGTCAGTGAGGTTACATTCTCAAAGACCTTCTTGACTGTATGAAGATCTAAATATATGTATGGTAATTCATCCACGACGCTGAATGTTAATATGAAGCCATCAACCATGTCTGCCTAATTCTCAGTACCATGTCGAATCTATGTTTCTAGGTACCAGTTCTTAGGGGTTGTTTCTAATATATGAATGAATCCATGTACCTACTCTTGTTGTGGTATCCCCTTCCATGTTGAAGTGCATAGCTAGATATGCTCCCTAGTGATAGTTTGCCCATCATATTTTGTCTCCATATCTATTTCTATCTGTCCAAACATTATCCATGTCAATATTCGACATTCCTGCCAACCTCGTATATTCTTCTTGTGTGTGGTCCACCATCTAGCAAGAGTATCTTTAAGGGCTATATCAGCTAACAACCTTTGATTTTATAGAGCTTGTTCTTCATAATCATTAAGAAAATCATTTATATCACCTAGACCATCATAAGAAGGTAGATTACATACCTGATTCATTATACAGTGAAGTGATTTGGTAATTCTTGCACAACTCCTTATGGTCACTTCATGTAGCTTATTCTGCTAGATTTCCAATTCTTCTTCCGAGTTTGAGGTAAAATAAATATCATGCTCCCAACTCAACTTTCCCTCCACAGTAGGGTTAACAAAATCATGTTCCTTTACTATTATTTGATAAATCTGGTCTATTTCAACTGTGCAATAGAGTCTTCTCTAATTTTTTATGTGTATCTTTCTCCTTCTAATGGGTCCAAGGGATCAATTACCCTTATATTGTTTCCTTCAAATATCATATGTCTCTTCTTTAGATTAATTATATCCAAAGCATAAAATGCCTATTCAAGTTGAAGCAATGCAGGATAAGGGTTATTGTCATCAAAAATCTCTATTACTTTGAAGTTAGCATTAGTATGAGCTCCTTCAATATCTAGTGTGACACCTAATAGTCTTCCCAAAGGGAAGATATTTTGTTTATTTTCCATCCTTAACTGAATAGGCGACCACTGTAGCTTTGTCTTAGCCATAAATTATGATGTCTAGTTTGTCAAAAAATTAGCATCAGATCCCATATTCAAAATAAATTGATCCATCTCACATTCTCCTATCTGCGCACTAAGAATAATTTCTCTTCCAGTTCTCTTCTATCGATGTAAATTATTGATTGTGTGCATCTCATTTCATGGTGTTTCTTTTGATGCACATGAATCAATCAACTTTTGTAGCCATTCTACAACCTTCTAATATCCTAAAAACTTCATACAAGTCTACAGAAAAATATTTAAAATACTTACTTGATCTATTGACTCGTGTTCTTGTGTCGGGGCTCGATCCTATGTGGAAGCTTGGTTCTCTATGTTGGAGTTACTGGTTTTGGATGTGCACTAGAGGTCGAAGCTCCAACATCCATAACAAATTTCTTTGCTTCCATAAACACTTCATTTTCTTTCTAAATATAAAGATAGGAGCTTACACAATAGTATTTCTGACCCATGCACTTTCAGTTTCTTTCTGTTCATCCTCTTTATCACTACTAATCGCAACTTCGCTTCTAGTAACAATACTAATTCGAGGTTCGTTGATCCTACTTTCAACAGTCATCATTTAAATATTCTGGGTCAGCTGTTGATAGCTCTTTTCTTGCATCTTCACCATAATTATAGGAAAATCACCAATTACATGAGGATTTTCAGTACTTACATGTCGTTGTGGGGTTCTGGCAGTCTTTTGCAAAATGATATGGCTAGACATAGTTATGGAAAATGATCTGTCCATGTCCTCGATTAGCTCCACCACCTCAACCCCTTACTTGGTAACCTCCTCAACCACTTCCCTGTCCATTGTCCTCATTTCCATGTTATTCTATTTACATTTTATAAGCATTACTACTGCACTCCATCATTAGTTCATAAGCTCGAAAATTATTTTCATCATGTCCTACTGATTTTCAAAAGTTTCAAAATATATTCCTTGGAGTTTGTACATATTTATGCAGCAAGTTGCAACCTTTTGAATGATGTTTTCCTCTAGCCTTAAATATTTCACAACACAGGCTAGATCCTGCATTCAAGGGAATATGTGCTCCACCAGCCATCTAATCCTTGAAGATAGGGCACTATTACTTAGAATGGCCCTCCGATCTACACTTTGTACACCATACTTATTCTATAAATTTTTTGTTTTTATCGACGTCTTGTATCTCCAGGGTTAGGTTTGTCAGTTGACTCTAAATCTATTGCATGCCTACATTAGTATCTCCTATAGGTGGATCTTCCAACTTCATCACAATTTCTAGAGCTTCTAATTGACTCCCTATCTTCCGTTGCATTAATGGAAATATGATATGTGGTAGCAGCGCAACTATAAACCATTCTTGATGTTGTTGCAAAGCTATGTTGAATATTACCTGATCCAATAACAACTTAAATCTCTGATCTAACTCCAAAAAAAAATGAGTAGGTTTCTGTTTGATTTATTTCATTTCAGTGATGCATTGCGACTAATACTTTGGCTACTTAAACTCTCCTACCAGTGTTGTTTTAATATCTACGAATGTTCTATTTTGATTAGTTGCATCCTTCATATAGCATGTCAACGCTCTATCGTACAGTGTCATAACAAGCTATGATTTCTTTATATTCTCATCATTGATCTGCTTCGTTGTCCATAATGCTTCACATAAAAACAAAAAACTAATCCAAATTCTCCAATCCAGTTCCTCTTAAAATGTGTAGCTTAATATCGTTATCCATACCTCCTCTTAAGGGGCAGGGTGGTGGGTGCGGGGTGGGGGGGAGAGCGGGAGGGGGATCAGGGGTAGGAGTGGTAGGGGGAGCAGGAAAAATACCTTGGCTATTACTAGATTCTAATTTGTACGAACTTGCATGTTGGGAAGGGGAATACTACGAAGTTACCTGAGGGTTATTAGGTTGTCTTTCTTCTATTTCACTTTCATAGCCACTCAAAAGAGGACTATAATCATTCTCTACAAAGTTCTTCAGGTATTTTCCATGATGTATCTTTATGGTATCTAAGTCTATATCTTTTTCCACTTTGCGTTGTTCCGATATCTTGCTCATATTTATTCTCTCTTTTTCCAAACATAAGTAAACTATAAATCTAATTGCATCCGTAAAACTCCCTTTTTACACAGAAGCATCTTAATCCAAAGTTTCAAAGATTTCAAGCACTTACCTCGCGGTCATTTGAAGAATTGTCATTCTACTTCATTGTAGGACATAGTTGAGTCTACTATGAACTCTGTAATGAACCCTCCCAAGATGCTATCAATCCAAAAATTGAAAACCCTTTAAATCCTATTGTTAGTGCTCTTGAGTCACTGTATCAACTCAGGAGTCCACACTGTAGGCTCATTACCCTTAAAAAAATAATTTCTTTAAGTCAACCTTGATATCCACTTGTACATATCAACACGAAATGAAACGAAGACAATTTTGTATTTATTTGTAAAAATTTACTTTTGTAACCAAGATTCAGATGTCAAATGAGGATTTATGTTTTCTTGACCTACAAATGCTCGCTATTTCAGGCTGATCAAATCTTAAATTTATTTCTTCGATGGGTGCCACATCCACACATCCCTTTGTTGGCTCAATTGGGCTTGACCCAGGTTCGTCTTGTACTTCGCACCAACAAAACCCTCAGACACTAGCCCTTTTCGAAATGACCTTCAAGAAGATAGAAGTCTCACCCGAGGTGGCTATGGGTGGTTGCAGAACCAGGTTTCTACAGCCTTGAGGGACTGCACGATGTGGCTTTTACTTCACTTTTTGTATTTTACTTGGTCTTCTAACATACATATCACTACTGCGTTGTATAACTTAACTACGTAATTCGTCACCTTTAGTATAATATAACATCTCACAGAAAAACATAAACTAAGCTAACGTAACATTCACTTGAAACCATTACTTTCCATCAACAAATAGAAAGAAAACATAACAACAGATAGGAATACATAATATTTCCCAAAAAAAAATTCTTTCTTTATTAAGATGGATCTTTTCAGTACATTTAGCTCTTCGACCTGCGCACAGAGCTACAAGTGGTCTTCACACTAAGTTGCATACTTTTCCAAGGTATCTGCACACTCAGCTGCAGAGCCTTCCCTATGCTACAAAAAAAAAATACCAACTAGCCCAATACATTACATTCACATCATTCCTTTTTTTATCAACAAAGCATTACATCTCTTTATATAACATTACATTGCTACAAAACCATGGTCTACACACCATGGGTCTGACAAAAAATCAAATAAAACCCAATACCCATTACAAAATGAGGGGCCTCGACCCACCCCAAGCCCTTATGTTACCACGTAGTATATCAAAATTACCCATGGTGTTCGACAAAAAATCAAATAAAACCCAATACCTGTTACAAAATGAGGGGCCTCGACCCACCCCAAGCCCCTATGTTACCACGCAGTATATCAAAATTACCCTGTCACGCATTATACTTCGCACTATTCTCCTCAAAACATAAAGTTTTGACCAAAATCTAGGCCAAGTTGCATTGTGCCCAATAGGTCTCCAACACTCACATGCGACTCATCCTAAGTCACTCAGCTGATTTGACCTTTGATCTTAGCTACGATGTAGTTTTATCCGGTGTTGAACTTCTACAACACTTCTACTACCTACCTTACCTAAATGCAGACTTTGTCTAATGTTTCCTTTGTGACTTGTTCAAAAGTCTCGTTCAATGTTGCTTCCTCCAAATTCTGAAGCTCTTGAAGCTTCCCATCGACTTCTTGTGAGAGTTGGAGAGCCTCATCCTGCCAAGGTTGAGTTCTTTCTGTCAATTTCTGTTCCTCCTTACTTAATTCTTCAATTTGATTTTGTATGGCCTTGCTCTGACTGATACTTGATAGCTTTTGTGAAACTGGAAAGTTATTTGTTATTGTCTTGATATCTTCTAATTGCTTCTGCTTCTACTGGATCTCTTCTTCGATCTTATGAATGTTTGGATCTTCTTGCAGTGAAGTCCAAATATGCAATGTCTCCTCCAAAAATTTACCATAGTCCACAACTGTTGCAGAGATACCTGATACTGCGATCTTCAATTCAATCTCTCTCCACTCTCGAATTTATGGTTGCATGGTGGGTTGTAACTTTAGTTGCAACTCACCTATCTTGATATCATATTCGAAATGAGCATCCTTGAAATTATTTTGTGACTCCTTAATTGCAAGGCCGAGCTTTGCGACCTTTTTTTTACTAGTTCCTCCTCACAGACATCCATATCCAGAAATTCTATACAGGTGGCTTTGAACACCTCTTTTAGTTTATGTTTTCGTTGTTCCACCTCGTTCTTCACTTTTATTTCCTGGTTCAGTTGCTTCTTCAATGCAACTTTCTCTTCCTCTATCTGAATTGTTAATTTTGATGTGTGATTTTCCCTCTGCTTCAGCTCATTGATAACACCTTCATGCAAGTTATGCAATACTGGAATTGGTAGCGCTGCAATATTCATGTTGACTTTGTCCCACCTCTTTGCTTGTTGCCACACCTCTCGAACTGTAGAGCTTAGGCTATCTACATCATTCTCATGCAAAATTTTGTTTCTATAAGTCTTCCTTGCTTAGGTTCTTGGTTGATTGGTGTTGGTTTTTTGTTGGTCTGTGCGAGAAGTTTCAACTCTACTATACTTTTCCCAACCTCAGTGAGGAGTGCATCGTAGCGATCCTCAAACCTGCCCCATGACTCCTACACTAAATCTTGAAATTTATCTCCAATTTGATATAACTCCCCATCATTAAGGACCATTGGCTTGGTGTCGTTGGAATTGTTCACCTTTTATTTCTTTCTAGCTCACGAGGACAGTCTACCCTGCATATTTATTTTCCTTTTTTTTGCCACTGTCATTTCCTTTACATGTTCTGTGCCTTCAAGAGTATCCTACTAATCCTTATCTTTTTCCTATTCTTGTTCTTTTTATTTTTCCTATTCTTGTTCTTTTTTTTTTCCCTGTTCTTGTTCTTCTTCATCTTTGCCACTTTTCCCACCATGCTGCAAGGTTTCTTCTTCTTCTATTTCTATATCTTCTACTTTGGTCTCCATCACAGTCATCCAATCTACGAACCATTGTTGCACTACCTCGAGCAAATAATCTTTGATTACTAAGTATGGAAACAGATGCCATGTCTTCACCACATATTTTTTGTCTTGCACATAAATCCCGTGGAAGTCTTCTTTGAAGTTTTCCATAGTACGATATTGTTCAAGCAAACTAGGTGGAAGCCTAGGATGTTGGTTTACTTCACCTTGATCGGATTCTTTATCACTGTCACACAAATATTGGGGTTCTTGATGTGGTTTCATGGTATTTTTGTCCATATTTTTCTTAGTTCTATACTCTACTATCTGCTTCCTGGTTGATCTACACTCTTTGAGGGACGAAGCTGCTGCAGTTGTAGGTGACGCTGTTGCTGGTGCTTTTGTGGTTGTTGTGGGCATATTATCTTCCATTTCCTCCCTAAGTAATGCTTCACCCTTCTCTTTGATAATACAGATGAACTCTTAGGGGTTCATGTAGTGCGATTTCTGAGCTCTCAAACGAAAAATTTCCAAAATCCTTGTGGGAAGTGGGTATTTATAGCACTCTTGATCTTTGAACCTCATCATTAGCTTAGATATCGCTTGGATTCTCTTCATTAATTGCATATCTCATCCTAGATTTGTGCCAACTTGTCTCCATAATTGCTCCTTTATACTCCTCCAATGACAAGTTTCCCTTTTAACGGTCATAATTCTGGTAAATTGTAAAAAATATTCCCTTGTAGAGAACAATCCTTCCTATGCCGTAGCTCTTGCGAACTTCGAAATGTTCCATATTATTACGAAGTGATTTCCCTTATCAACTCTCTTTTCTGCAGAGTAGTTTATAGTCTAGTTCCCACTTTCAACTATAGGTGGCACTAATACTTTCCTACTTTTTCAAAGCGAAGCTGTAGGGGTAGGGTCATCCTTTTATAGCTTCAATTGACTTCCATATACCCTTCCCTAAATCAATTCTCGATTACACTTTTCCAATTTAACTCAGCCTCCATCAGTAATATGCTTTATAACATAGGGACACAACCAATATGTTTTGAACTTCCGTAGAAAATTTAAAAACTTACTATCAAAGAGGAGGAAAAAATATCCCACTTCAAACTTCTTTTTCTTGACATTTGTATCATGCCAAGCCTTCTCTCTTGCTTTCTGCACTTGTTGATGGAAACTTGCTATAAATCTATATTCTTCCAAGGAAACAAACAATGACATTATTTCTTCCATTGTTTCAAGGTCTTCCATATCTGTGACAACTTAAATCCTCAATCTAGGGACAATATATTCCATGCGAATCACGTCATTTTTTCCATACACCAACTTTAAGGGTGCATGACCTGTTAATTTCTCACATGTGGTCCTGTAAGCCCATAACACCGCTAGAATTCTGAGATCCCAATCATCTATATTCACATTTCATACTTTGGTGAGTGCATTCTCCAAAATATTATTAAAATATTCCATTGTCCCATTGGCCTAAGGATGATAACGGGTGATCTTATGGTGGTATATGTGGAATTCCTCAGTCAATGCTTCAGTAGTCTTATTCATAAAATGTGAGCATTGGTCACTCATCAATATCTTCAGACACACAGATGTAGACAATATATACTAAAAAATTAACTTCCCTGCAGTGTCTGCATTATAGTTCCTTACTGGTTGTGCTTCAAACCATCTTGTTAAATAGTCAATCGTTGTGATTATATACCTCACACCAGTCTTGTTTCTAGGTGGATGGATAGGTCCAAAAAATCAATAGCACATTTTTCAAAAGCCATTAATGTTACTTGCGGTACTAATGGCATTGAATATCTTCTAGATGGCTTCCCTGTTCTTTGAAATACATCAAAATCTCTACAATACTTCTTTGCATCCTTGTGTAGCATAGGCCACCACAATCCTGCTCTCAAGATCCTCTACGCAGTAGCCTTTCCTACATAATGTCCTCCAGCCGCACCTCCATGAGGTTCTTTTAGTATCATCGATCTCTCATATTCAGGGACATATCTGCGGAATATTTCATCTGGTCCCATCTTATATAATTTTCCTGCAATCAATGAGAAGTCAGCTACCTTTACCACTAATTCTTTCTTCTATTGCATAGTGTATTCCAAAGGAGCCATCCATGTGGTCAAAAACTGTATAATGTCTGCAAAGTGGTTATCTGCTATTTGTATTGCAAATGAATATGCATTAGGGAGATTTTATTCTATATGGGTTAGTTATTCTCTTCTTTCCAATCTCCACAGATGGTTAGGTCCTACATTCAGCCTTCCTGGTTTACCAACGACTTCAAAGTCATACTTGTGAAATAACAATAACCATATGCAAATCTTCCCTCCTAAAACAAGTTTATTGACCAATTACTTCAAGGAAAAGTGATTTGTGAACATCTTAAAATGTGGTACCAGCAAATATTGTTTGAAATTTTGCAGAGCATAAAACATAGCTAGACCTTCTCTTCTATGGTGGTGTAATTATTCTCTTTTGTAGACAATTTCCTACTTGTAAAAGCTATAGGGTGGTCAATTTCTCCTTCACCAAGTTGTGCCAATACCACTCTTATAGTTATGCAAGAAGAATCGACATGGGCATGAAATTCCTTATTCCAATTAGTGTATACTAGAATAGGAGTAGTTACCATCTTCTCTTTTAGTATGTCAATGATTTTTTGGCATTATTCATCCAATTGAGAAGTCACATTTTTCTTCATTAATTTCTCCATTGTAATAGTGATCTGTGCATACCCCTTGATGAATTTTCTATAATATCTTGTATGTACCAATGTAGTGTTCAATTGTTTTACTATCTTAGGTGGATCCAAGTTTACAATGACAACAATATTCCCAGGGTCCACCATTAAACCTTGCTTGCAAACAATGTGTCCTAATAATATACCAAAATGTACACATAACATTTAATTCTTCAAATTCAAAGAGATTTGGTGTTGTCTACAAGTGTCGAGCATAAGCCTCAAGCTCCTGAAATGTTTGTTCAACAGTCTGAATAATGTCCAATCATCAAATTTCACCTCCAAAAACATGTGGATGTACTCCTTGAAAGCTACGACCACCACTCTGGAGTATATTGCAGGGAAATTCTCCAATCCAAAAGGCATCATTGTATACTGAAATGAGCCCCTTTATGTAGCAAAGGTGGTCTTATGTCGGTCTTCAGGTGCAATTCTAATCTAATTATATCTTGAAAACCCATCTATAAATGAATAGGCTTCCTGATCTCCTACGTTTTCCAATACTTCATATGTGAATGGGGTGGGAAATAGATCATGTAAGCATGCATCATTCAAATTTATAAGGTCTGCACATATCCTAATTTCTCCTTTTTTCTTCTTTTCCTACACCACCATAGGACTTACCCTTTCTGACTCTTCGATAGGTTCAATTATCCCTACTGCTATCATCTTGTCAAGTTCAAGCTTTACTTTCTCCTTGTACTTCAGGTTCAATCTATAAGGTATCTACTTTACTGGATTCACATTAGGCTTTAGGGTAATCTTCATAACTCCCAAATATCCTAATATCCCCTTCATATCTGAAAATTTAGTGGGAAATAGTTCTTTATATTCATGCAACAATTTTGTGACTTTACTAACTCTCTCCTCATCCCAATAATCTAATATTTTTGAAAAATTGTGTTCCTCTTCTCATCCAATGTTCACCTTCTTGGTCTTCAATGGTTGTGTGATGTCTGGAATTTCTATTTTCAGTCCATGTACTTCACGATGCCCCTTTGATTCTACTATGTCGATGTTTCGACGGTCTTCTTATTCTTCTTATAGAGTGATATTATAGCATTCTAGTTCATACTCCATTTGGACATCCCATTTAGGTCGTTGCCATGTTAGTGTAGTTGCACCTTCAAAGTTCTTCTCCTTTACTACCTGAAGGGTCAAATCTATGCCTGAACATTCATCCTAAAAAATGAATGTTAATACAAATCCATCAACCAAGTCGGGCTAGTTTGCAGCACCATGTCACAGTTATATTTCCAAGTACCAATTCATAGGAATGGTCTCTTATGTGTGAATAAATCCATGTCCCCATTCCTGCTGTGGAATTTCCCTCCATGTTGTAGTGCATCGCTGGATATGTTCTCTTGGATCAGTTTCACTATCATATTTCTCCTGCATCTTTTTTTCTAATTGTACAAATATTATTCATATTAATCTACGACATACATGGTAATATTCTATGTTCTTATTGTTTGTGCCCCACCATCTAGAAAGTGTAGATCTTAAGGTTGTATCCAAAGCTTAAAATATTTTATCTTCTGGTACCTGCTCTTCATAGTCATTAAGAAAATCATCTATATATCCCAAACCATCATAATAGGTCAAGTCAAATACCTTTGATGTCATACAACGAACTACTTTGGTTATTCTTGCACAACGCTTTGTGGATACTTCATGCAATAAATTTTACCAATTCTCTAGTTCTTCTTCTAAATCTTATGTGTAGGTACTATCATGATCCAAAATCAACTTGCCATCTACGGTAGGGTTAATATAGCATTCTTCCTTGATTGTTAACTGATAGATGTGATCTATGTTTTTTTCTATGTATTCTTCTGTTATGAGCTCTGTATATCTCACTCCTTCTAATGGATATAAGGGAACAATAACCCTCATATTGTTTACTTCAAGTATCATTTTCCTCTTCTTTTGGTTGATTATGGCTAGATTTTCAATTTCCCAATCAATTTGAAGTAAAGATGGATAAGGATTAGTGTCATTAACAATTTCTATTACTTCAAAATCAACAACTGTGTGAACTCCTTCAATATCTACTTGACACCCATTAATCTTCCCATAGGAAAGATCTTTTACTGATTTGCTAATATTAACTAAATATTTGACAATTGTAGCTTTGGCTTACCCATTATTTCCCATGTCTGTTTCGTCAAGAAATTAGCATCTGATCCTAAATCCATAATAACTTGGTCCATTTCATATTCTCATATTTGCGCACTAACTCTCATATATTTGCTAGTTCTCTCATGTCGATGACATTATTAACTGTGTGCATCTCACTTCGCAGTGTTTCCTTAGATGTGTAGGAATTTATCAAGTCCTAAATTCCTTCTAAAACATTTTTAACCCTTAACAACTTCTTACAATTCTTCAAAAAATACCTTAAATTACTTACTTGGTCTGTTGAGTTTTGTGTCAAATCTTGATCCCATGTTGCTCCTTGATTCTGTGTCAGAACTAATGACATGTCATAGAAGGCCCTAGATATGCAATATAAGTCAAAGCTCCTATTTCCATGAAACTTTGGTTCACTTCCATAAACACTTTAGTTTCCTTCTTAGCATAAGAAACAAGAAATTTCTCTGGATTCTTTCTAACCCATGCACCTAGATGTTCAAATTCGTTTTTATCATCTATTCTATCATTTGTAGTCACAGATCCACTTCTAGTGACAATATTAACGTGAGGATCAATGGTCCTTGGCTTGGAATTCATAATTTAGATGTTCTAGGTGGGTTGCTGGTTCCTTTTATCTTGCATCTTCACTATAAGTACATGACAATATTTAATAACATAATCAAAAGATTTGCAGTACTTACATGTCGTAGTAGGATTCTGGCAATCTATTACAAAATGACCATCCTATCCACAATTATAGCAGACAATTTCGCCTCGTCCTCAACCAGATCCACCTCTTCAACCTTGATAACGTCCTTGACCATGATTGTACTCATGTGTGCCTTCTTCTTCTTGCATTTTGTAAGCATTGGCACTGCACTCCACCATCAAATCATAACTTCTAAATTTTTTCTCATCGTGTCCTACTGATTTACAAAAGTTGCAAAATAGGTTCCATGGGGTCTGTATATATATTTTTGCAACAAAAATCGTTCTTTAAAGTAGTGTTGGCCTCTATTTATACATTATCTAACACCAGAGGCTAGACCCTGAGTTCAATGGGTTAGGTGCTCTGTTAGCCAAGTAATCTCTGAACGAAAGGAACTTATATTTATAATGACCTTTTTCTTTTCACTTTGTACACTTCCTCTCTGATTTATTTACCCTTCTTGATACATTCAATCTATAAGGTTAGGTTTTCCAACTAAATCTGGATCTGCTACATACCTGCATTATTGTCTCTTATTGGTGAAGCTTCCACTTTCATTGCAATCTCTGGCACTTTAGCTTGAGTTTCTATCTTATGTTAAGTCAAGGGTATTCTAATGTGTGGCACCAACACAACTATAAAATATTATTTATGCTTCTCTAGGGGTATGTTAAAGCTCACTTGTCCCAATAATAGCTTGAATCTTTAATCCAACTCCCAAACAGACTCATTAGCCTTCTATTTGATTTCCTTCAACTCAGTGATGCATTGCGACTGAGATTTCAGTTTCTTCAATTCTGATATTAATGTCTTCTTAATATCATCATACGAACCAATATAATTAGTTGAATACTTCATGTACCAAGTTAGTGCACACTCTCGCAGTTTCATGATGAGATGCACCTAATTTATATCATAGTCATTGATTTTCTTTGTTTTCCATACTGCTTCAGCTAAAAACCAGAACTACTCTGGATCCTATGATCCATCTCCACTGAAAATCAGTAGCTTGATATCATCATCCATACCTCTCTTCAAGGGGGGATGGGAATGGGGAGGGGAGGGGGAGGGGGAGGGGTAGGGGGAGTAGGGGGAGTAGGGGGATTAGGGGGAGGGGTTTGGGGAGTAGGAAGAGTAGGGGGATTAAGGGGAGGGGGGAAGAAAAGGTCTTCCTAAATTCAACTAGAGTCTGACTTCGAAAAAATTTCAGGATGAAGCAGGGTATGTTGTGGAGTTACCCCTAGGTCTTAAAGGTATTTCTCTTATTTTTCACCTTCAGATTCACTCAAAAATGGACTATAACCAATATCAATATAGGTCAAGGTATCTACCCTATACCTTTTTCCACTTCTCATCGTTTTGGTCTTCGATTCTAATTTATTTCTTCCTCCAAACATAAGTAACTAATAGTCTAACTGCATCCGCAAGACTCATTTTTCACATAGAAGCATCTTAATCAAACATTTCAAAGAATTTAGATACTTACCTTGCAGCCCTTTAAATAATATCCACCCTGCTTCGCTATAGGACATAGTCGAGTCTATGGAATGTTATCAATCTAGAAACCAATAGCCCTTGAGATTTTATTGTTAGTACTCTTGATTTTTTGTATCAACTTAGGATTCCACATTGTAGAATTGTCATTCTTAAAGAAATTCTTCCTTTCAGTCAACCTCAACACTCACTCATGCAATTCACTAGCGAATGATCTGAAGAAAAATTCATACTTCTCTGTGAAGAGGTACCTTTGCAACGATGCTTCTGATGTCAACGGATTTCTATTTTCTTGATCTACAAATTCTTTCACCTTCTAATTTACCCAATCTTGAATTTCCTTCTTCAATAGGTTCCACATCCATATATCCTTCAAACACATCCTGGTCCTGGAAACAAAACCATTTTTTGGCTCAGTTGGGATTGACCCAGGTTTGACTTGTACTTTACACCAAAAAAACCCTCAGACATTGGCCCATTTGGCAACGACCTGCAAGCATATCACAGTATCACTCGAGATGGCTATGGGTGGTTGAAGAACTAGGTTTGCAGCCTTGAGGGACTACGCAATGTGCCTTTTACTTCGGTTTTATTATTTTACTTGGTCTTCTAACATACACATCACTATTGTACTATATAACTTAACTACTTACTTCACCACCTTTATTCTAACATAAACATTTGACAGAAAAATATAAACTATGCTAACATAACATTCACTTGCAACCATTACTTTGCATCAATAGATATAAAGCAAGCATAACAACACATTGGAATACAAAAATATTTCCCAAAACTTGCTTCTTTCTTTATTAAGATGGATATTTTTAGTAAATTCATCTCTCTCACCTATGCATACAACTGCAAGTGGTCTACGCACTAGGTTTTAGAATCTTCCAAGGTCTCTGCACACTCAACCGCAGAGCCTACCCTATGCTTCAAAAAACATATACCAACTAGCCCAAGACCATTAAATTCACATCATTCCTTTTTTTATCGACAAAGCATTACATCTCTTTATATAACATTAAATTACTACAAAACCATGCTCCACATACCATGGGCTCGACAAACCATCGAATAAAACCCCAATACCTATTACAAAATGAGGGGCCTCGACCCATCGTGAGCCCCTCTGTTACCACGAGGTATATCAAAATTACCTTGCTACGTAGTGTACTTCGCACTCTGCTCCTCAAAACACAGATTTTCGACCAAAATCTAGGCCAAGTTGGGTTGTTCCCAACACCTTCAAATAGATCTAGGTCCCAGCAACATAATAATTTGTTGGTTTTATTTGGGTTGACCTAGGTTCGGTCTATACTACACACCAAAAAAACCTTCAATCACTCACCCTTTCAGTAATGGCCTGTAAGAAGATCACATTCTCACCCGAATTGGCTATGGGAGGATCTGGTATTATTATGTTCTCTTATCTTTAACATTCATAAATCACTTCATCACATCATATTAATTACTTAAACATTTCATATAAACTCATAACCCATAATTGTGCTGAAGATAAATAAGACTGTAAAAATTGTTATGCTATCACAGATAATAAACAAATATACACATCAACACATGATAATGCCAAAATTACCATGGTTCACCCTAGTGTGGGGCTATGTCCATAATAATTGTTTCTTATAATAATGATTCTTCGTACAAGCAACAATTCTTTGACTGCACACTAATTTGCAGGCTATCTGCACACTAAGCTTTAGACTCAGGCCTCTGCGCACTCAGCTATAGAGCCTCTCCTTTGTTCCAAACTATAGATCAAAAATATATAACCATACATAGATCTGGATCCCAAAATATCAAAGAGAAGATACTTCTCTTTGTATTATTTCACCCTATTTATGTTATTAGATCTGAGGGCTACATCATTACAGTACCATGGTCCAAATACCATGGAATCCCCAAATAAGAAAATATGTCCCAATACCCATTACAAAATTGTGCACTTTACAAAAAGGAGGGGCTTCGACCCACCCTGAAGCTAGTTTAACACCATGTGGTATATTTACTTCACACTCTACTCCACAAAATGCGGAGTCTCTACCAAAATCCAGGCCAAGTTGGGTTGCACCCAACAACTGCTACCTATTTCAATTCCTTTTGCTGTTGCTGCTAATGCTTGCAGTGAATTCCAACCACCCAACCTGTCATTTTCATGCTCTACTATACCAAGCACAGAACTCCCATTAGATTCAAAATAAATTGAAATAAATTCACACCATACCTCCAGTATCTCATCAACAATGTACACATGCGTTCCTGTTTACTTCATATCACAACAAGTCAAGCTAGTTGTTTGATAAAATAATCATGTGTAAAAAAATCACATCTAGTTAGTTCAAAATATGACCATCATAATAAAAATCATAGACCACATGTAACCATCATAAACTATAATCATATATCACATGCATAATTAAAACTGAAATAAAACATTGATACTTATTCTTTACTCGATCCTTCTCGTATGCACACATGATCGGTTACCATACCCGAAAAACACCCAGTGCCTTATATTCAACCACGTACACATACACATATTGTGCATCACACACATACAACCACACATGACACACAACAACATACAGTACATACACCTACACCTAACATAAAATAGATACACCTACACCTGACATACAACACAACACACAGACCTACATATAGTGTATGAAACAACACCAGAAACCATAAAAGACTTCAAGAAATCAGAACTTAGCCTGAATATCCTAAAACTGAAGTTGGAAACATCATCTCTCCAAGGTTTTTAATGTTTCAATCCTCTGTTCAACATTGATACAAATGTCGGAAACAAGTTAAAAAATGAACCAAATAATAACATTCAAAGGAAAGACTAGGATGTCGCCATTTCTACCTGCTATCCTTGAAAATAAGGAGAGCTAACTTACATGCTTTTGTGTTTGCAAGGTGGACTTGAAGACCATGTTCATCCCAGAATGAGCTCAAAATGTACTTTTGTTTTTGGATTCATGAAATAGAAGGACAGTGTTGTCAAAAAATAGTGAAATGGAGACCCCATAGAGGGCCTCCACCTTTACCACCCATGGATTTTGAAATTAGAAACTCTCATCCATAAATATGAAGTCCAAAGAATGTGAGGCAGTTGACAGCCTTGCTTGACTACTATGTTAATGTATATAATAGACCCCATAGATGATCATTTGAATCTCATATAGGGTCATAATTATAGAGATCGCCAAGCATAGGAGAGGTATACCTTCAACCTCTCAAATAGTAGGTTTCTTCCAACTATCTAAAAGGCTTAACAGGTGTCCATGGATAAAAAATATACTTACTTTTTCTTCCTCAATAGCATTTGGGAGGATTGAAAAATAGTCAAAAGTTCGGTGATTCCCTTTGCAATGACTAAACCTTAAACCTGCAATTTCTTCCTCTCTACCCATATGGAGATGAATTTGTCTGATCTTCTGGCAAAAAGTTTGAACATGGTGTATCCCAGCATGATATTCTCGCAATTAATTGATTCAGAGGTCAGGATGTATGCAGGAGGCGGAGGACTTGAGTGAACTACCATACTAAGGAGGAGAGCATGAGTATTAAAACTGGGTATTGCTTCTTTAGTGAAAACTTGATTACTTACTGTAATGGGGTTTACATATTAAAATTGTATTCATACTAAGAGAAGCCAAAATAATAGAGATTAAATTTTCTAGATCCAAACACCCAATTTCCATAAAATCAAGAGAAAATTGAGTTAAAACAGTTTAGCAAATTGATATTTCAAAAACTAATGTCAGGAACAAGAACTGTAAGCTACTTAAACCCTAAAAAGCACTTTTGAATTGAATGTTCATGGAATGTTGTCTGCCCCATCTTAGTTAGATTGGAATTACACCTTACAATTTGATAAGAGTTTGTATTTCTTGATGAACAAAATGCAACTTTAATTGCAACCAAAAAAAAAAGGCAATCCTCTTGCAGAGTCCATAAAGGTGGTTGTTCTATATGGCTAGGCTTCACTTGAACAAACATTTCTGCCATTACATTTTTAGTCTGCTCTTACAGACAGAGCTGAGGCAAGGATGAAATGCATGCTCAAGAGTTCAACTTTCAAGGCAAAAACTTGAGAAATTTAAAGAAATTGCACCTAAAATTCTCAGTAACACCTACCTTCATTGGCAATGGCACTTTTGGTACATATAAACAGTAGTAAAGACAAATAGATGAGAAATAAAGGAAGAAAAATTGGACTCAATGCTTGGCTTGGACCTGCAAGATGAGAAATAAAGGCATGTTGATAGGCCATCTAACATAGACCTATCAGGACAATGCAATTTTATGGAAAACAACAGTGCATTGATCATGGGTTCAAATCAAATTAACTGACTCAGAATAGCTGCTCTCTATCCAGATGTGTCGAGGAAGGAGAGGGGATTACACAAGGATTTCGTTTCAAAACAAAAATCCATTGCTACTGTAACTGTACAATACCACAATCAACACTTTGCAGCAATTAATCATGTGCTAATCTATAATTCTAAACTCAAACACATATGCATGAAAGAAAATATGAAGTTGTGTCAAATTGCATGAGTGAACGTGAGAGGGTCTAGAATATTCAAATGGATGACCCTCACATAAATCTAGCACACCTCAGGACGAAGCCCTAGCATTCTCGCTGTAAGAGGAGGGTCCTGAAGCGGAACATAGAGTCTTGAAGGGTACACTGTGAGACAAGCTACGTTGTAGAAGCCAGATTGAAGTAATCATACCTGCGCTAAACTCAAAGACATGAGTCACCAAGAAGTGCAACATGCCAATGGAGTTGTCCCTAAAGCAGAACTGAATGGTGATCCTGCACAAGATGCCAACAAGATCTAGAGGATCTGATTTTTTGCATTTTAGAACATGATCTGATTTTTAACGTTTTAGATAGTTGTATTATATAGTGTAGCTGAGACATTAAAAGTATCAAATTTCTGTGTGATTATAGACTGCATCATTAATTATATTATCTGGTTGCTCAAAATCAGTTAAGATTGAAACTTTGGGACTAAAATGAATACAATGTTTCCAGGACTAGAAATTAGCCTTATAAATAATTTAGTTTCTGCCAGAGGTATATTTTTCCCAAGAAAAAAAGAGATTTTAAATATGGTTGTAGAGGGCTTGGTTATTTTATATGATCAATTTTATTGTATGCATTAGTACCAAGGCCCAAGAGGTAGAGTAGGAGGCTGCCATAGCCCCAATGTCATTGAAATTTCAAGAATAGGCAAGGTCCTGAATTGCTGCGCAACAGAAAATCATCTCTAACCATTCCATTCTACTCACCATGGACTATCATGGCTAGGAGGAGAAGTCCAAGTCTAAACCTTATTCCTTGGGGAAAATTAGGTCCATGTTATGTCTGCTCATTTTCATTTACAAATATAAATGCGCTATTGTCCTGTAGCAAGGCCATTAGAGGTACTTACAAGCCACAATAAGGCCACAACTGTCTCCAATAAGAACGCATAAAGAAGAAGGCTTATAGGTGGGAGGAAGGGTGGATTTGAGCAGGGATAGGTGCCCTAACCAGGGCCGAGTTCTTCAAAAAATACAAATCTCATTTTAAAGAATTGGAAGAGAATTTTGTGGAGAACAGATGTAGGATTGGGTTTGAGTCTTGTGATAGCATTATGTGCTTGATGGTGTGAGGGTCACCTTTGTCTAAAAGACCAAAAAGGGAGGTTGATACAACAATAGTTAGAGGGATTGTTTGGAGGGTCATTAGGCATAGTGTAGGAGTGTTCCTTAGCAAGTAGCTCCTGGAATTGAATGTGCAGTAGCATAGGGGGTGTCTCCATAAGTAAGGGAAACGTTCATATTACTGGTTGGTCCATAAGTGCGGTAGGGATAGTTGAGGAGAAACCTCACCCTAGGGTAGTGTTTTCTTCCTTTAAGTGGACAAAAAATAGAAGCAGCCTATGGGAGAAGTTGATACAATGATGAAGCAATGGGATAAGGGCTAGAAGAGCACCCTAACTGGTCTTCTAGAAGCGCATAATTCAAGGGCAAGAGGGCAACAACAGAGAGTTGCAGATTTCCTCTTGGATGATGGCTTGAAGGGTGTCCTAGGAGATGACTCCAGGGAAATGGGAAAATCCCCATCTATTGCAAAAGGGATTTCCCGTCCTGAAGAAAAAAATTATAATAGAAAAATCATGAAAAGAAAAGGCTCAAATCTCTCTTCTAGACTGGTGACATGGCATAAGGCCACATGGACCACTGTGATTGGTTGACATAACACATTAGAAGCATGATGTTAGCATCTAAAATATCTAGGACATGTGGCACTCCATGATAAAGACACATGGTGTGTGGATTTGAGTTTTTCAAGTGGTCAAGTGGGCCGAAAATAGGTGAAATGTGGCACCACTCAGAGATTGACATGTGCCAATTGGTACAAGTGGTAGACAATTGGCATGCTCAAACAACGAGGTGATGCAGGAATGACATGAGGGAGAAAGTATCAGAAAAGCCCCAAATCTGGAGAACTAAAGCTCATCACCAACCTGAGATTGACAACTTTACATGATGTAACCTATGAAATCGTAAATGGAGAAATCATAGCAACAATAAAGTAACCTATGTAACAATAAATTCGGATTCATCCTGGGAGTGGTAATGGGAGAAATCATAGTGAACAACAGGAAACATGCATAGTTGCTTACAATTAAATAGATGAAAAAACACATACAAAAAACCTAGATAATAATCATGAACAAGCTTAATATTGAATTATGAACTGTAAAGGAACTTACAAAATGTGACATTATGAACCTGGTCAAGCGTACAAGAAAAAATATCCTGGACATGACCCTGGTTGACAAGTTGTATTGCTCATGATGCAAGAGGATTTGTACCTGCACTGCCAAGTCAATCAAAATCCATCATTATCTATACAATAAATACAAGTAATTGATGTAGTATTTTTTACTCTAAGATGCATTCTTATGACAATGTTAGAACATATGTTGAAAATTTCAAAACATACCTGAATAAGCTCCTCTTCGTTTCAAGAACAATTTATTGGAGTCGCATGAACTTGGAACAAGCCTCCCACGATCTGAAAGAGTAGCAACTAAGTCAACAGTGATTTTTTTGTTGCTACGCTGGATCGAGGGAGGTTTGCTCCAAGATTAAATCGCTCCAATAAATTATTCTCTACTAAACAGGGCCAACCACGTGAAGGTGGAAGCTCTTCCCCCCCCCCCCTCACATCACTCTCAATTCCCCAATACCCAATCTATATTTCATTTTTGACTTTCATGAGCATAAAAAAAAATATTCAATAACTAATAAAAAAACAATTCAACAAAAAGTACGCAAGGAAACATTGCAATTAATGCTTGACATAAAAATAATATGATAAATGAGTTTTTTATATAACGCAAAAAAACGTTCCAAGTATGGTAACGTTTGTCTTATAATAATACAATATTTTACATTGTCAAATTTTCTTTTTCTTCTTCCTATTTTTAAAGCTCTTAATTACATCATCAATATCATCGTGCTCTGCTCCTGTTTCGTGCCTTTCAACCCGCACTGCTGACCTAGTTGCGTATTCACGATGTCTGGGCTCATCCAGTGACGGGGCATCGCCTACAAAAACATATAATATTAAATTTTAATTGTCAGTTTTTAAATATCATTGAACTAGTTCAATAATATTAATAAAAAATTGCACCGATTATTTTTCATCTGCACCAGCCACATCGTTGGGATCATGGCTCTATTTCCGGTGGTAAGATCTCAAGGGAAACATTCTCCGTCATTTAAACAAAAGTGTAAGGACAACCATCACAGCATACTTAGAACATGAGTATGGAAATTATCACTATCACTACCCACCGATAGTAGTATCATTTTTACTGTCCCACTACAGAACATTAGGTTGTACATGAGTAACATCTACATCCGGTTTCTGGTTGAATCGGGTTATTTGCCTGGCCGTAAGTGTCGCTTCCCGATTTAAAATAAAGCTTTGAAATTAAATTTATGGACGAAAACAAACATATTGAAAGGTTAACATTTTACCTTATCAGGCATTCTAGATCTGGGGACTTGCCCCAAGCTTCTGCGACGTTCAACTATGGCTTGATAGACGAAATTGAAAGTGATATTTTTATCTTCCTCTGTAGTTTCTGTTCCGAAGTCATCACCCTACATTACATATGATTGTTTATTTTTAATGTTATTTGATAGGATTACAAAAACGTTGGAAGGCGATACAATTAATTATAAGATGTTTAGCTACTTACAATTCTTGCGGCTAATTTCAAGTAGCCGCCCGGCTCAGCTTGTGATGGCCTCTTTTTTTTCAATCCTAGCTTTGCCAAAGCTCCTCGAGGTGTCGGGGGAACTTATCATCAAAATATTGGGCTTTATACGATGAAGACACCTTTATTTTAGACATAGAGAAAATTAAAGCTATTGAATTAAAGTTGTAATTTACCTTGCGGGTCTAGTTGGAATTTTTCCTTCTTTCTTTGCCCTTTTCTCTTTTCTGTCATGGATGAGTGCTCTCCACTCACTCTCTGGAACTATGAGAGGACACTCGTATCTAGGGTTAAATTGCAATTCCGTCCTATAGGTGTCCCTGGTATATTTCAAATATTTTCCAGCTACCCGAGCCGCCGTTGTTCTGTCAAATGTGCCCACCCCAAAAAGGGCTTCTAGATAATATAGAAGTTCTTTTTTCAAGTTGGAATTCTGGGAATTCCACCTTGTGAGTATGGTTGGGCCAAAAATTACCAACGCATGGCTCTCAAAAAACCTGTAGAACTCATTGTTTCCTACACAGAAAAAAAGGATATTATCATTAATTTAAAAATAAAAATCATGATAAAATATGTTTTAGATAGAGTACATGAAATAGTTAAAATATTAAAACTTACCTGGGAGTTGTACGTGCTTTATAGGGACACCTTCATCATTCACCAAAAACGTGCCATTAATGGTCCCTGTGGAGCTAACACGTGTAGCTCTAGGAAACACAATAATGTAATTGGCCATATCAGCCTCATCACTGCCAACACATTCAGCGGTTGGCTGGGTGTCTGCTTGGGCAGGGTGTGTTTCTTGGCTGGCACCTAAAGGAGTAGAAGGTGTACGAGAGGGTTGCTGCGCAATATATTGCCCTTGTGTCCCACTACCACGAACACCATGTTCAGCAAGTGTCAGATAATGCTACATACAAAAGAAATTTTTGTTAGTTTAGTCAATGTAAAAATTAAAAATCAAACTATCACAATTCATCTCATGCAAAACAAAAAAAATATCCCTTTGATTTTTTATTATTACCTGATATGTTTCTAGCTGGGTCATAAGTTTTTGTATCCTCTCTTCTGTTTCAGGTGTTTGAGGTCCATCTATCAAAGTATAAAATTCCGACCTTGCTTTTCATGCCTTTTTTCGCATCAAGAGAAACGGAGATAGGGATGAAGAAAGCTCTTCCTCATAGAGGGAATCATCAGGTGTACCATGGCTAGGTGTTAGCATATTTAAACAAAATTAATATTATTTAAATTATGTAAATAACTAAAATACTTGAAGATAGAGAAATGCTGGCACTTTACATGTTCTTCCGCTGGCCTCTTTCTGCGATCATCCCGTCTCGGGGTTGTTCCTGTACTGCCCTGATCAGTCTGCCACATTGCAATAAAATTATAAATGTAAAAACTTGAAAACAATATCTAACTTGAAAACACAAAATGAAAACTGAAATAATTTCTAATAAGACACCGGAAGACAGAGTTAGAGTTTCAAATATGCCTTGCGTTGAATTCAGTCCTGGAAACATGTCATTGCACATTAAGGCACCCAAACAAGAGATGAGTTGACAATGAGACTAAACTGGGTTATTTGTAGTGAAATTTTAAAATCTAAAAAGGTATATTAATTATTGAAACAAATCAGCTTCATAATTTTAGTATTATTGAGTCTGCTGTGTATAAATCACAAAAAAATTGAAACAAAACACTAGAAAAGCAACAACATAATCACATTCTTCTATAGCAGTGATCTGACGTCTAAAGTAGACTTTCTACTAGTTTCATCAGTACCATACAAACAGTGGAAATGAACACAATATACAACCACAGATGTGTAGTTATCCGCAAAACCATCCACTCGCCAACCTCCTCTAGTAACCTACACTAGAAACAGATGTATGGGGTATTTTTATAAGGGGTTCCTCAAAAACATCCGCTAGAGGTTATTTTCCTTGTAGTGATTCTAGCCTATCACATCCAACCAATTTAAATTAATTGAAACTTTGAAATTCATAAGATATACTCTCCATTTTCACAACACAAGCATTTTGACAAAATCCTTTTCAAATTTGACATGTTGACCATGTCATGGGTAGACTTTCCATTTTTTTCATCTCAATAGGATGTGTCAGACCTTGAAGGTCATGGTCTAGGTGTCTGCTCTTGCATGATTTCATGAAGTAGCTATTTGCATGAATGCAATGTGTTATGCATGAACCAGAGGTGCGTTGGATATATAGTGGGTGGGCTAGATTTCCTTGGGCATGAAAAAGTGCCAAGGGATTCACACCAAAATGTATCAAGCATGTTATGCATGATTGGAAGGCTAAATTTTGGTGCAAGAAAGTTTAAGTGGATTTTTGGATAGTGACTTAACATGGCATGATGATGGTAAATGGTGTCAGAGGTAAGCGTGTGACCAAGGAGTTAGCATAGCGTAAGATGACATGACATAGTTTGGTGCAATGTGTGTTGAGAAGACACATGGGTTATAGTTTGGTGCAATGTGTGTTGAGAAGACACATGGGTTATAGTTTGGTGAAATGTGTGTTGAGAAGACACATGGGTTAGCTTGATAAGTTAAGTGGGTAAAACAAGTTGGCATGCATGTTATCTTGATAATTTAAGTGGGTGAAATGAATCAGCACATGGGTTGACAAGAAAAGTTATCTGAACTAGTGCATGATGGGAATGGGCAAGCTCATTTTATGTGGAACAATGTGATGGACCAAGGAGTGACATGATTGCATATAGGTACTTGTTGTGAGAGACAAAATGAGAGACAAGGATTATGAAGACCAAAATGTAAGGCATAACACATGTACAGGATAACAAAAATGTAAGGCATAACACATGTACAAGATAACAAGTGTGAACTCGTGTAAAGTGAATTCAAGTAGAACAATAGACCTTAGTGAAAGAAGTTTCAGTGGGTTTTGGCAAGCTGAGATCGTATTTCAATTTGGGTTTAGTGCTATTGGACATATAATTCTTCATTTTTTTGTCATTTTAATCATTTCTAAATAATAGGAGAAATATGAATAGATAGGTCAACATGAAAGGTCAATTAACCTCTTGAAAGATGAAATCAAGAGTCATATTACCATATTAAATATGGATTCATGTTAATGGAATATGATCCAAGTTTGGAGTTACACCTTTATATGACATGATATCAAATCTTTGGTGGTTCTAATAACTCCATTATTCTCGCTAAGACCTACCTCTCTTCTTGTTTAACATTATTTTCCCATTAGACCTATCTTAATACGTTTTTTGTTCTCCTGTGTTGTAACTCCATGTAGAGATAATTATTTGGTATCTATTAATTACCTTTGCTCGGGGCTTCTTTAGTGTGCAATGATGCCTAAGTTTCACACAACATTTGAGCTTCAAGAAATAAATGAGATAGAGGTTTGAGCTTGATGTAGTAAAGAATCCTCTTGGAACACCTAGTGGATGTCAACCTCTATATAAATTTTGATACATTAGAGCCACAACATAAAACACATGCAGATTGGGAAGGAGGAAAAACCAAGACCTTATATGAAGAAAACTCTGTATATGACCCTATATTAATCAACCATCATTCTCATGTGATTCATTTTGGATACAACTGTTCCCTTATATGACTATAGGTGATTAAAAATCTGTATTTAACTTTGTATTTGGATGAATGATGTATTTGTTTGGATCTTGGAAAACCCGTGCCTCTTAGAATATGTTGTTGTAGAAAAATTGAGAGTTAAATCAAATGATTTGTGTTGATTTCTTCACAACAATATCAATCGATTAACAAAATTTTTAGTAACATAGATGTCATGAGCTATAATGAGGTGGAGGAGGAAGTGTAGAAGTGAGAGTGTAAATGGCTATGAATAAATGTTAGTGATCCTCAATTTGGATATGGACAACTTTGTTGTGGTATTCAAGAAAGCAGTGAATGATTGGGAGACTGCTATTAAAGAAATTGTAAAATATAAAAGTGTTATAAAGTGGTAAGGTTGCCCTGCCCAGGATACTCTGGAAAAATACAAAGGTGATCGAAGCTAAAAAATAGTGTGTGTGGGGCTAAGCGCTACATCACCTTACTAGCTTGTTCAGGGCTTCTCCTCCATAGGTCGAATATAACAAGACTTGTTGGTTTCCCTTCATTCCATATTTTCAGCTAGAGTCAAGAACTAAACTCTTGAAACCTTGAAACCCTCCTCTTTTCTTAATTTGAATAACTCTTGCTTCAGGAAAAGGGTCCAACTATCCTAGAACTTGGCATTATAAACTTGTATTGTAACTTCGTTGGTTGTAATTGAATCAGCTGATTCAATAGAAAATGGATAGGAATGGGCTGACTACTGTTTGTAAGTTGAGATGACAGCTACAGTCATTGTCTGTGGGTTTTTTTGTAGCATTTTCTTGTCAAAAGGATCCCGTTTTTTTGTTTTATAGCTTCCTTCTGGTCACTCCGACCTAGGAAGTGGACATCCAAACCAATAATTGCAAAAATGCCAATGAGAATGAATGCAACAACACGAATATCTATGCATTGAGTGCTGTTAGCATGCTGATTGAGGGAAGTACAAATAATAGCGCACTTAGATGCAGACAGTCACGTAAATCTCTTTCAGGGAAATCTGCTTCTACCAAGAAATCCAAAAACGAGAGAATTAAAGGAATGGTCCAACTTCTGAGAAATAAAATCTCTGGTGAAGATTACATGGACACTACTGTTGTCCTTAATAAGACTATTAGATATGTTAAATCTCTCCAGGTAAAAGTGAACAGATTGGAGGCTAATCAACAGGAAAAGGTGAACTGGGTTTGACCCCAGTGTGACTAGGTGTCTCTTGTAGAACTCTCAAGATATAATGAGAAAGTGGATGTTGCCTAAAAAGCACAAAGATGGCTTCACCAGCTTAAAATAAAAATAGAAATTCTCTCGCATACTTGTCTACATTCAATGATAGTTGTAGCCATATTTTGATCTGATCCTAGTTTTAAGCATGCTGGAGATTGAGGTTTAGCATTAGCTATAATTATATCCACATGGCTAACTTATCTGGCCCTTATGCTGAATGTATAACTCCTATCAAGGGAGATGTATCATCCATGCCACGTGGAAATTGTGCCAATGTTTGGGGTGGTGATTGTGTTGATAAATTATCACAAATTAGATTTCTTGATACTTTCCAATTACAAGCACCTAATTATTACAATAATATGTTCATGTGTGACTATAATATGAACATATGTGGGTTTAATTTTCACCCTGCACTAGTACAAATCTTGTCAGAGATTTTTCCTGGCAATAGCAAGGCAAAGAAAGAGACCAACCCTGAAAACATGGCCATGGAGAAAAATGCAATTTCTAAAGTATTGGTTGCGGGAACATCAGGCCTCTGGGATGTTAATTTGCCATGGTACAGGGAAACTATTCCCTCATCTTTTACAACTATGAAAAATATGGGATTGAGTCAATTGTGCATGATAGCCCTGGACAACTATGGGGGTGAGTTTATTGATTGTCCTGTGGTTGAAAATGAAGATGCAATTCGTGTGAGCTGTGATATATTAAGAAAAGGAAACTATGGAGATTCTCAGACTCATCTACATGAAAACACTATAGAATTAGATGCTTTTTTGAGTTCTGATGAAGAGGAGAGTAGCACTGGTCAGGAGAGTAGCACTGGTCAGGAGAGTAGCACTGGTCATGAACCAAGTGAATATAGTGGAAATAAAAAGGCATGTACAAAATTTAGGGATGATACTAGTGCTAGGATTTTTGCCAAGAAAATAGGTATTAATCAACAGGAACATAAAGAAGAGGAGGTAGACTTTGGACCTGCTATTATTGAAGAATCAGTTGGTGAGTTTAGCATAAATGACAACTTTTTTTTTGTTTGATAACTCCCTTCTGGTCCCTCCGACCCAGGAAGTGGACATCCAAACCAAGAATTGCAAAAATTCCAATGAGAATGAATGCAACAACAAGAATATATGTGCATTGAGTGCTGTTAGCATGTTTATTGAGGGAAGTAAAAAGAATAGCGCACTTAGATGTAGACAGTCACATAAATCTCTTTCAGGGAAATCTACTTCTGCCAAGAAATCAAAAAAAGAGAGAATTAAAGGACTGGTCCAACTTCTGAGAAATATAATCTCTGGTGAAGATTACATTAAAAATCTGTATTTAACTTTGTATTTGGATGAATGATGTATTTTTTTGGATCTTGGAAAACCCGTGCCTCTTAGAATATGTTGTTGTAGAAAAATTGAGAGTTAAATCAAATGATTTGTGTTGACTGCTTCACAACAATATCAATCGATCAATAAAATTTTTAGTAACATAGATGTCATGAACTATAATGAGGTGGAGGATGAAGTGTAGAAGTGAGAATGTAAATGGCCATGAATAAATGTTAGTGATCCTCAATTTGGATATGGACAACTTTGTTGTGGTATTCAAGAAAGCAGTGAATGATTGGGAGACTGCTATTAAAGAAATTGTAAAATATAAAAGTGTTATAAAGTGGCAAGGTTGCCCTGCCCAGGATACTCTGGAAAAATACAAAGGTGATCGAAGCTAAAAAATAGTGTGTGTGGGGCTAAGCGCTACATCACCTTACTATATTGTTCAGGGCTTCTCATCCATAGGTCGAATATAACAAGGCTTGTTGGTTTCCCTTCATTCCATGTTTTCAGCTAGAGTCAAGAACTAAACTCTTGAAACCTTGAAACCCTCCTCTTTTCTTAATTTGAATAACTCTTGCTTCAGGAAAAGGGTCCAAATATCCTAGAACTTGGCATTATAAACTTGTATTGTAACTTCGTTGGTTGTAATTGAATCAACTGATTCAATAGAAAATGTATAGGAATGGGCTGAATGCTGTTTGTAAGTTGAGATGACAGCTACAGTCATTGTCTGTGGGTTTTTTTGTAGCATTTTCTTGTCAAAAGGATCCCGTTTTTTTGTTTTATAGCTTCCTTCTAGTCACTCCGACCCAGGAAGTGGACATCCAAACCAATAATTGCAAAAATGCCAATGAGAATGAATGCAACAACAAGAATATCTATGCATTGAGTGCTGTTAGCATGCTGATTGAGGGAAGTACAAAGAATAGTGCACTTAGATGCAGACAATCACGTAAATCTCTTTCAGGGAAATATGCTTCTGCCAAGAAATCCAAAAAAGAGAGAATTAAAGGAATGGTCCAACTTCTGAGAAATAAAATCTCTGGTGAAGATTACATGGACACTACTATTGTCCTTAATAAGACTATTAGATATGTTAAATCTCTCCAGGTAAAAGTGAACAGATTGGAGGCTAATCAGTAGGAAAAGGTGAACTGGGTTTGACCCCAGTGTGACTAGGTGTCTCTTGTAGAACTCCCAAGATATAATGAGAAAGTGGATGTTTCCTAAAAATCACAAAGATAGCTTCACCAGCTTAAAATAAAAATAGAAATTCTCTCGCATACTTGTCTACATTCAATGATAGTTGTAGCCATATTTTGATCTGATCCTAGTTTTAAGCATGCTGGAGATTGAGGTTTAGCATTCGCTATAATTATATCCACATGCCTAACTTATCTATCCCTTATGCTGAATGTATAACTCCTATCAAGGGAGATGTATCATCCATGCCACGTGGAAATTGTGCCAATGTTTGGGGTGGTGATTGTGTTGATAAATTATCACAAATTAGATTTCTTGATACTTTCCAATTACAAGCACCTAATTATTACAATAATATGTTCATGTGTGACTATAATATGAAAATATGTGGGTTTAATTTTCACCCTGCACTAGTACAAAGCTTTTCAGAGATTTTTCCTGGCAATGGCAAGGCAAAGAAAGAGACCAACCCTGAAAACATGGCCATGGAGAAAAATGCAATTTCTAAAGTATTGGCTGCAGGAACATCAGGCCTCTGGGATGTTAATTTTCCATGGTACAGGGAAAATATTCCCTCATCTTTTACAACTATGAAAAATATGGGATTGAGTCAATTGTGCATGATAGCCCTGGACAACTATGGGGGTGAGTTTATTGATTGTCTTGTGGTTGAAATTGAAGATGCAATTCGTGTGAGCCGTGATGTATTGAGAAAAGGAAACTATGGAGATTCTTAGACTCATCTACATGAAAACACTATAGACTTAGACACTTTTTTGAGTTCTGATGAAGAGGAGAGTAGCACTGGTCAGGAGAGTAGCACTGGTCACTCACCAAGTGAATATAGTGGAAATAAAAAGGCATGTACAAAAGTTAGGGATGATACTAGTGCTAGGATTTTTGCCAAGAAAATAGGTATTAATCAACAGGAACATAAAGAAGAGGAGGTAGACGTTGGACCTGCTATTATTGAAGAATCAGTTGTTGAGTCTAGCATAAATGACAACTTTTTTTTTGTTTGATAACTCCCTTCTGGTCCCTCCGACCCAGGAAGTGGACATCCAAACCAAGAATTGCAAAAATTCCAATGAGAATGAATGCAACAACAATAATATATGTGCATTGAGTGTTGTTAGCATGCTGATTGAGGGAAGTACAAAGAATAGCACACTTAGATGCAGACAGTCACATAAATCTCTTTCAGGGAAATATGCTTCTGCCAAGAAATCCAAAAAAGAGAGAATTAAAGGAATGGTCCAACTTCTGAGAAATATAATCTCTGGTGAAGATTACATGGACACTGTTGTTGTCCTTAATAAGACTATTAGATATGTTAAATATCTCTAGGTAAAAGTGAACAGATTGGAGGCTAATCAACAAGAAAATGTGAACTGGGTTTGGTCCCAGTGTGACTAGGTGTCTCTTGCAGAACTCCCAAGATATAATGAGAAAGTGGATGCTTCCTAAAAAGCACAAGATGGCTTCTCCAGCTTAAAATAAAAATAGAAATTCTCTCGCATACTTGTCTACATTCAATGATAGTTGTGGCCAGATTTTGATCTGATCCTAGTTTTAAGGCGCTAAATATTGATGTGCTATGGTTTCGTTTCATATATATATTGAACTTACAAATTGTAGGGTTTTTAGTCATATAAACTCTGCTTTTTAATGTATATTGCACTTGTCCTTACTGAAGCTCTGGTGGTATTGTATTGAGTGTGTATGGAATATATGATATTTTTTGAAGCAATGTCTTTCTTGGTCTTCTTTTCTGATGGATCTATCAAAGTCGGATGATGACTGCATGTGCTTAATATTGTTTGAAGGAAAATGGTAGGAAATGGTGATCAATCTTTCTTCTTGTAAATACCAAATTGTGATGATGGAAATCAACTGCCAAATTTTATGGAAAGCATGCTGGAGACTGAGGTTTGGGGAATTCATTATGTCTTACATTGAATTTTATTAAAAACAAAACTAAATCTACGTGCATGCCCTATTCAAGGAAAACGAGCAGCCCAATTTATTTCTCTATTTCAAATCCTGGGCACTCTAAATGGTAAAATCACTTTTCAAAATCTGGAAAAATTCTGTTTGGCCATACTATTTTTCCTGCTGATGGAGGAAGGGCCTGCTTTCTGGAGTTTCTTGTGCGACGGGCAGTTCTTTGCAGCAAGGGCCCGCTTTCTGGAGTTTCTTGCGCGACGGGCGATTCTTTGCAGCAAGGGCCTTCTTTCTAGAGTTTCTTGTGCGACAGGCGGTTCTTTGTAGTAGGAGGCGTATATCCAGTAGGGTTTGAGTCGATTAGAAAAGGCAAGGAGATATAGTACTGATTACATGCAAGGTAGCTATAGTGATTAATGTAAAATTTTGAAAAGCCCGCCATGATTAATCCGAAACCTTTGTAATTCATTTGAAATTCCTATTAAAACGATAGTTTATGGTGATAATGCTCCACCATATAAATAGGTATCAAAACCTTTCAAATGCCAACTTAGGTTTGATTTAAAAATGGCATATAATTCATTTAGTTCCCTTAAACATGGAATTAAGGTTTTGAATAAAAGCTTTTAGTTCCCTTATTAATATCACCCCATAAGCTTCCTTATACTCTTTTGTGTGTTTAATCAAACCTTTTAACTTTAAGAACTTATAATAGCTACAGGTTTCTATTAGGTGAAGGAGATCTAAATTTTGGGAAACATCACTATGTGGTATTTACGAGGTGGGGTAGGGTTCTTGGGCAAATAACAAAAGGGAAAAGCTTGGTACTAGAAATAGGATTAGAAGGATTAAAGTTAAAGATATGAAGAATAAATAAGATATTTTAATGATAATTTTCATGGAATATGCACACGTGGATCAAATACTACATTAATGCTACCTGTGAAAAATTGATGTATGAGACATATATCTAAAACTTTTATGAGTCAATGAATAAATAGGAATTGGACATCGGTGTTTTGTTATACTTCATTCTTCCACTTATTATCAAAGGGATAGACATTGTTTAATTACTTTCATGTCTAGTAAGAATGTGGAAGTCATCCAAAAATAGAATTGGTTCTCGAGCAATACTTACATGTCATTAAAAGAATGGTGACCCTATTATGACCCTCTCAAGGAAAAAGAGATTGTATAAGCTATTCGGGTAAAGCTCCTTTCACTTCTTTTTGGATTTGTAAGGGGAGATCTTTCATACTTATTGGGGACACTCTAGAGAAGTTCTTTAAAATGAATGAAAGAACAAAATCTTAGACCACCAAAATTGTAGCTAAGTTGTGTAGAGATGGAACTAACCAAGTTTTAGATTATTATGATATTCCCTTTAGGTGAATAAATAGATGTATTCATGGCCATGTTAAAATTGTTGGCCCATTGGGACACCCACGAATATTTTTGGGTGAAAAGGAAAGGAGACATATTGAATGATCCTCTAGAGATATGGGAACGCTAGATAAAAATATTTTTTTAGCCTATGCTAGGAGTTGAGAAGAAAATATACCCTACCATTACCATAAATTCATTTCAAGGAAAGAGAGCCAATGGGCATGTGAAAATTATAGAGTAGAAAAGGGGAGTCCTTGAAAATGATGTTTGGGCATAAATATTAATTTATGTGGAAAGATGATCAAATTGTATAGGAGATTGCTATGAGATTAATATTCAAGCAAAGAAAAAATGTAAGTCATCATAGATCTCCTATACAAGTTGATCACCCGCCTGAACGCGTTTCCTTGAGCGCCATCACACGATTCGACCCGACCCATATGAACGTGTTTCCTTAGGCGGGGTTAGGGGTTTACTAGGGGTTTAGGGGGTTAAATGGGTTAGGGGTTAAGGGTTTATGGTTTAGGGGTTAAATGGGTTAGGGGTTTAGAGTTTTAGGGGGTTAAATGGGTTAGGGGTTGGGAATTACTGTTTAAAGGGTTAGGGTTTAAGATGATAGTTTCATTGGTCTCTGTTTGTGAAAATTAGTTGCTTATTATTTGCGTCTCAATGTAACAATTTTGTAAGTATTGTAGCGAGAAAATGACAAATGCGTTGCACGAACGTGCACAAGGCACTCATGCGGTCACAACTTAGCAAATTTGATACGGCTGCCCTCAAACGAAACGACCTGACACGAACGGGTTTGGGCGGGTGCCCTCAAACGAAATGACTCGACCCGAATGCGTTTGGTCGGGTGCCCTAAAACGAAACGACACGGCTGCAAGAAAATGGTCATCTAGACAAAATTATTATGGCCTCGTTGGACAATTCCTAAAAGAAATTCACTTTTAATGTTTTCTAACAATTTCAGAAATTTTGGCGCTGCAATAATCAGACAACAATGATGACATTTACGATAATGCAAATTAAATAAAGATGAATGAGCTTCTCTTGGTTTCAACAATAATTTATTCTGTATTAAACAGGGCCAACCACGTGAAGGTGGGAGCTCATATGGCCCCTCCCATCCCCCTCACATCACTCTCATTTTCCCAATACCCAATCTATGAAATAGAATATGAACAAACCAAAAATTAATTAAGGTCATAAACAAAATTTTCAATGTGTTTGTATAAATACATAATTTTAGTTTAGCTTGTACAATAGTAAGGCCATTATTTATTGGTTTGAAATAATAAACAACATGCAACAAACCCACATAATTAGTAAATTATTTAAAGACAATAACTCCTACATATTAAAATATAAAGTTATAACATACCAGCTCATACTTGAACATAACATCTGTATCAATATTCTTCTTCTGTATCTTCTTGATCTTCATCCACCTGATCGACATCTATACCAACATCTGATTCAGAAACAGTGTTGAAATGATTGACCATGTCATAATCATCATCAATTATGTCATTTTCAATAATATCCTCATCGACATCATCATCAATAATTGTTGCCTTATCTCCTATGCCTGGTTCATCTTCTAATATATCTTCTTCGTCTGTCAATGCATCTTCTTGCTCATCTGCCACTGCATCATCTTCTTCTTGATAAATATCATCTTCTTCCTCTACAGTATACTCTACTGGCATTCCTCTTGGATCATATCTAATAGAAAATGACCATTCATTCTCACCTGGAACCTCTGAGTAAAAGACTTGTTCACATTGGCTTGGAAAAAAATAGCGATCTTTTCCTGCTTCAAACTGCGATGTTTTAACCATTGGAAATCCATTGTCATGTTGAATAAGTGTTCTATCATCATCACGTACATTCATTCGTAGCCTATACCATTTGACGTCGAACAAAACTATTTTGAAGGAATTAAAGTCACACTTAAGTGTATCATCTAAAAACCCATAATATATATTTTCAGATTCTGGAGGATGTCTGTCACTCTTGGAGGAAACATTAGTGACCTAGAATACTGCAGTTATCCCACTATCACAAGTTTTCCTGTTATCATCCAACTGTTTAACGCGAAATTTAAGACCATTGCACCACATAGCCTTGTGGTGTTTCAATTGCAATATGCCAAACATGAAAAATATGCATTCTCAATTAATAATTAATCAAATAATTTACACAGCATGAAAATTATTTGAAAAATAAAACTTGTTGTCACATTATAAATATAGTATAAAATAAGTAATGAATAAAATAGGTGAATTAATTGCTTACCTTTCTATCTTTCAAACCATATGCTAAATCGATTTTTCTGTCCGTAACGTTTCCATCTCCACTACGATATGCTTCTCTAATCAATTCAGACAGTAGTTGCCATGATAACCTACCATCGCTACGTTCTTTACATGTTTCAATCCATTCACTCATCCACTCAAGATTGTTTGCAATGTATAAAAGTAGTGCCTCATAATCTTGAGCACCTGAATGAAAAAACAATAATTCACCAATATTAAATATTACTTATAACCATGGTAAATTATATTAATTAATAAACTATGAAAGAATAAGACATAAATGAATATAATGATCATATACATGATGTAAAAAAATGAAACATTATATGTATTATACATAATAAATCTTTTACCTCTCACTTTCTTCATTCTACCTTTTCCCAATAGGTGCTCCACTTCAAATTTTTTGATGGAGTTCACATCCCAAATGCAATCCACCGCCTTCATAGCTGGCATAGCTAATATAGTGTTAGCCATCAGTATTTTTTACATGTTAGTGATGACTATATCTTCAGCTGAGTTTTCTAGAAACTGATTTCCTTATGTCAATATGTCATCCAGAAAACCCTCCCAAAACTTTTTTCGCCTTCCTACCTATTCATTCCACCCCTGGCAACATCAAAAAACCTCATATCACAATCCTATCTAGCTTCAGCCTTATTGACTTGCCCATCAGCCTTAAAGGGAAAATCCACATCTGTTTCAGAAGTCTACCCTATGTTAGGAAGTGGCGTTTAGGACATTTCACCTTTGGCAATCATCAAAAAGCCAAAAAAGTCCCCATCTGCAGCAGACCTACCATGACTGATCCTTTAATTTGCAAATGAAGTTGACAAACAGCCTTAAGTCGCGCCACTCACACCCCCTAGATCTCAGCACTGCATAAAGCCCATTCTCAAGCTGACTAGTAGGTTTTTCACTGTGTTCTATGGTTCTTCAAAAACAAGAAATATGTTTCATCTCATGGAGTAAATGTTTGAGTTTACAGTTAGAGGAACAGCTGCTTCTAAGTGTATGATGAGCCTGAGATGAAGCTGCAAAACAAAGGGCTCTCAATCAGGACCTTACAGCTCTTTTCAGTATGAAAATCACTGTGCAGTGATTGCCACCGTTCGCAATGGTAAATTGTCACGTGCTCGTGACCTCCTTCATTACGTAGGGGTTAGGGCGTCCTTTCATCTGAGGGCGCTCGAGTTGACTCACTCATAAGGCTGCAAAAGTCCGTGTTTCACCCTATTTGAAACAATGAAACAATATCTTCGATTTCATGCATGTACTTTCACTACCAGAGGAGAGGAAAGTATGACAAGCCATGAAAGTGGAAGTTAGCCCAAGCAATAAAGAGATCATCAAACTTCAAAATGTGAATGGCTGGTTGAAACTAAGGGAAGGCCAAGGTCATCATGAACATTCAAATCATAAGAGGCCTCTGCTTTGGTGCAACATCAAATAGAACAGATGTTAATCAATGCCATTACCCAGGCAGGAGAAGGTTCTTGGTTCTCCAAGAAAACACTGACCTTTATGATCACAAAGAGTTCTGGTCAATATACCAGGTCATGAGATGAACAAGCCAAGCGACAAATATCTCAGCAACTCCAGAATGTTGTCACCGTAGCTAGGCTTCAAAAACACAAAGGAGGCTCGTGTAGAGATGCTAAGATTGAAAGTTGTTTCAAATGGTTTACTTTCCACCTTCACTCGCTCGACGAGGAGCCCATGAGCGTAGGCCAAAATCATCAACAGGCAGTCGCGTTGAAAACTAATAAGTCCAAAAGTGTAGAGAAAAGACTCAAAGAAGTTGAAATAAAGAAGGTGTTACTGTCTATGATACTAATGTATTGATCTCCCTCTTCAAAGAAGCTACCTGTCAACAGCTCATCCAGCAGAAAGGAGAAAAAGTTGAACATACTTTATGCCTTGAGTGCCAAAGGAGCAGTGGACTTAAAAAGGGTTAAAGACATTTCATGAGCACCTATCCAGAAATCAAGGAAAATCCCTCTGAGCAAACAAACAAGGCTAAGGTGAAAAGATGCAACTAGAGAAGTAACCAGTGACTAAGGTTGAGTCATAAAAGGCAAAATGACAGGTATGCAATGCTAGGAATAGATAAAAGAGACAATTTTGAGCATATGTGTGCCATTAATATCAAAAGAAGATTTTCTCCTTGAGGAAAGGGCCAGGCAGCAAGACATACCGTATGTCAAAAGTTCAAAAGGGGCGCCTTTCGAGAAGAGGTGTTTGCAACTTTTCCAACATTTTAGTGCATTATGAAATAGCCATTCTTCACTAGCAAATCACCAAGAGAAGGAGGCAGCGAACATAGGTCCAGTCATGAAATGTTGCTACTGACAAAAAGGATTTGAAATGCTGAGCAGAATAGAATAAAGACTGTGTGCCAAAAAGCCTGTTTTCATATTTTACAAGTTTATCTTTTCAAATAAGAAGGCAAACTGGTATATGATCCTATGATTAGGCAGAAAGGAATTTGTTTTTAATTAATTATCATTGTTTATATTCCCTAAAGCAGACACCATGGTCACCATCCTAAAGGACAGTTTAAGCACGAATATACAGTACAGCAAAAGCAGTGACAGAGAAGTGTGCCTTTGACAGTTTTTAAATGACCTGACTTTCGTTTACATTGTCACCTAAAAGCGCCCAAAGAGGGAAAAAGTCGAAATTTTTTGAGATATCTCTCTTGTGAGAAACAGGTATGTCATTCCGTGAGTAGGGAAAGCAGATCTGGAAGATTGTCATTTTTTAAAAGGCAACTTGATACAAATACTGTTTTGCATCATTTGAAAAGGGGCAGATATATATATTCAAAGTGACCGTTTGACATTTTGAACATGTCATAAGAATGAAATGGAGGAATAATAAACCACTTGTGAAATCCAAAAAAGCAAATCGCCGCAGCTCCCAAGCATCACGACAGCTTTTCAAACAGTTTGAGGTCGTCTGCACAGTTTTTAGGGTGGCGCGACGAGCCTGGCAGGTGGCGCGACGAGCCTGGGCTCCAAAATACACAGGGTGTCAACGCGGGCGCGACGAGCCTGTAGGTGCCCGCCCGACAGCACGACAACTCCACCCGGCGTTTTCTCCGGCGCAACGGGTTCTGCTCCAAGGGTTGTCGCGCCTGTTTTGAAAGGTTCCGGTGCACTTCAAATTCCATCCAAAGGATTTCGCCTTAAAATTCACGAGGTACTTTGCCCCTTTGCTAGAAAAATCTAAAATTTCAAGTTTAAAAACCCTGTGTTCCGTGGTGTGAAGCTGTAGAAGTTGGAGGCATAGGTATAAAGGTGTAGTTAATATCAAAGTTGTAAAAAAAAGAGGTGCAGATATTTTGTTGGTTATCTCTCAAACTCACAAACCAAGGGTACATTTTCTTAAACCCTGTCTGCGTTGATTTCTACCATAAACTAAGTCTGTTTTCTCCCTGCACTATACTATATCAACTGCTTTATGACAGAGAGAATCTACAGAAAACAGTCCTTTTTTCGAAAAATGTACGGTTATGTTTGAGGGTATTAATGCTGAAAACAAAAGGTATGTATTTGGTGAACTTTTTAAACTCATAAGCAGAGAGTTTGTTTCCGAAAACCACGTTGCATTTTATTTTTCACTAAACTAAGTCTTCTCTCATCATCAATATGACTACCTTTGTCATTCCGAGAGTCATAAGGCGTAGTTTTCCAAAGGTGTGTGTGAAACAGTGGTTTTATTATGATCACCATTTGTAGATGATTGGCATCACGATCAAGTAAACAAGAAGGCAGACAGGGGCGCGGATTGACTTCTCAAAGGGTCACATTAAAAAAAGTTCTCCTCCTTGACACAAGCAATATTTCCCAACCACAATACTCTTTTCCCACCTGGTTTGCATGTTTGTTAACAAAATTCAAACTTAGCAAAGCATCAAGTTTGGTTTCAAAAAACAAAAATATAAGTGCAAGCAGGCCTCTAATCAAAGGTCACAAAGGGGATTTGTTCAAGGCTGTGCCCAAAGAAGTCTACAAAGCAGTTCTTACACATAGTGCCATTGTTAAGAAGGATTCAGAGTCAAAGTGTAACCAAGTTTGAAAGATTGTGGTTAATAAGTGCAGAAGAGATTATTCAAGGAAAGCCTTGTTGAATCACAAGGTCCATAACTGTCAAAGCAGTTTAGTGGCCTGTCTCAATCCAGGAAAAAATTCTTCATATATTGAAGGCAGTGTGACTCTTTCAAGCCTGTTTTTTAATCAGAATGCCTCCAAGGCGAGATCACAAAGGCGGACAACATAAGAGATATCAGAAAGTTTCAGTCTCCATAGAAGATATCACTAACTCTCGCATTTTCAATTTCCATGAGGTGGGTCATTTGATTTCTCACAAAGGATAGAGGTCAATATTTTCACCACACATTTGTAAAAAGTATGTTCAAGGACAAACACTTCCAGCTTGCAGATCTTGATTTCAAAATTTCTCCAATGTATATATCCAAAGCTACCAAGATCCCGTATCATGGTGAAAAGTGGTTTAAACGAGCGCATCTTGATCTGGAGGATTATAAACCTTTCATCAAGCCGGAACATAGGGAGACCATCACTGCTATTTTTCCTTCTTTCTCCTATCTTCTTGACAGTTATGCGCCACTGATGAAGGCCATAATGAGATACTTCACTGGTGAAGGGAGGTTTAGCCAAATCTTTGCTTATCATGTTCGCTTGTTGATGCATTTTACCAGGAGCAAGCAATTAAACCTTCCATACTTTTTGTCCAAGAGCATAGAGAAGATGGCAGCTGCTGTCCAAAAGAAAGCTCCACCTCGGCAAATTTCTTCTCTCTTTCATCATTCCTTGATCAAAATCATCTTCTTGCACCAGCTAGAGAAGAAAGGGGTTTCATGGGAGTCCTTCATTAGCCATGCCGATTTCACCACTGTTCCTCCTGCTCATGTGTCTCCGACTCAACCTATCCATCGCCCAGTGCCTTTATCTAGTAGGCCTACCCCTAAAAAACTCAAGATGATCACTGGGCAGCCAAGTACACAAGGAGAAGGAGAGGGCAGTGAGCCACAGGGAGAAAAGGAGGTCAAGGAGCACCTTACTTTGAGGGATGCCACGTTGGATATCATCGATGCCAGCTGAATGAGGTTGATGAACAAGATCACCTGTGGAAGAAGAGCAAGAATGGAGTTTGGCAGCGATCACTGAAGAAAGGCAAAGTATTGAGGCCGAGGTACAGCATGTGTGGAAAAGGAACAGCAGTGGACAGAGTTTGAAGAGCAGCAGGTTGAGCAAGCAATTGAGACATCTTTTGAGCCACAAGCTGGACAGGATGTTGAGGAAGGACAGCAAGCTGAAGCTGCCGCCTCAATGGTGACCAAAACTGTCCGTAAGAAGGGGAAATTGCCCAAAAGAACAACTCCTAGCTTACCAAGGAGAAAGAGCGCTAGATTGGCCTTCAAAGGCAAAAGTACAGTTGGAGAAAGCGCCAAGCATGGAGGTAAATCAGCTGGCATCCCTATCCCAAGCAATGACAGCGACAATGAGGCACGTATCCTTGAAAACCTCCTCATTCACAAAGAAGGGAAAATTGAGGTTTTACAAGAAGATCTCCAAAGGGCAAGGAATTTCAATCAATTCTTGGAGGTTGAGAACAAACAAATGAAATTTAATGCAGCCATTCATGAGGCAAGGGCCATCAAGTACAAAAAGGAGGCGGAAAGGGCGCAAGTGAGAATTGAAGAGCTTATTGGCGAATTTGATGATGAGGAAGAGGAGGACCAGCCTAGGCAAAAGAGGCCTAGAACCATCGGGCTTAGGAGAGCTTTGGAGAAGCAGAAGGCTGAAGAACAAGCTCAATTCGAAGCTTTTCCTCTCACTACCCTCTTTGAGCGGGAAATTGAGGAAAACAAGGAAGCTTGGCTTGAGAGGGCTAACCAGCATTTGGAGACCAAGCTTGAGAAGGCAAACAGGGATCTCGAGCCACAGAGAAAGAGAACACTTCACTTTCAGAAGCTAAACCAATTCGCCCGGCGCAAATTGAAGGTAGCACAAGAAAAATTGAAGAAATTGAAGGAGAGGCGCTTAGTACACTGAAGGAAGCAAAATTCATTAACAGTCTCTTTCGATATTTTAGCTTTTCCAAGAACACAGTTCCATGACCCTTGAGGTCATCAATGCCAATTGGGCTCCTGTTATCGATTTTTGTTTGGCATTTTTGGGGTTTTTGCTAAAACTCATTTTCTTTTTACTAAGAGTCATTATGACCTGAGGAGGTGATACCAATGGATTCCATATTTACATGAGTATTTCAACGATTTTCAGGGCATTTGAAGATCATTCGCCCCTCCAAATTGGCGAAAAACAGCCTCATTTTGCACATTCGCCTTACTATCAGGTGCAAAACTGCTTACATTTTTTCCTCAAGCCGTTTCTTTGAGATTGAAAGAGTTTTGAGACTTTCCAGACTGATTGAGATGATTCCATCACTGAAATACCAAGACAGAGTTTAACGAGCCATCATGAGCCTCATTTCGACATCAAGAAGCTTCCATTCGATCCGTTGTTTGAGACCTTACAATATAGAAGTGATGGCACTCTTGAACTCCAAAAATCTGCTTTTCCCAAATGTGCGTTAGGCTATTTTTATCATGGGAAAATCATGTAAAGTCAATATAATTTCCGTTTTTAGCAAATTTTTAGATATTTTATTAGATATTTTGTGCCTTGGGCTTTGCAAAGCCACAAGGGCAAATTTAGATATTTTGACTTGGCCAATGGGATAGCTAGTTGCTCCATGAGGTTTTCCTCCTTCTAGCCTATTTATCCCATACTTCTCATTGTAAATCAGAGGCTGAACTTGAGAGAAGAATTAATGCATTGGTCACATGAGCTTTGAAGAATACACTTGAGTTATGATGTTTGGATTGCCTCTTGGATGCTTTTGAGGAATGTTGAAGGCTTGTTGATGGATTCCTTGACATGGTAGAATGGTATAGTGCTTCTTAATGTTGTTTTGTCTTCTAGTTTTCGCTCATATTTCATTTTTCTTGCTGCTATAGATCAGTAAAGATTGATTTTGAGACATGCCCATGGAGGCACCTCAAAATCCCTGAATCTTCATAGCTTGATGTCTTCTTCTCCCTTAGTTATGCTGCAAAAGCAATTTTGAATGCTTATAACTCTATGCTGGTTACAGTGCCTTTCCAGTCTATATATCGGGCCCATGTATGTTGAGTAGGATGTATGGTTTGCCCTACCTACCTATCAGCTGCCCATAGTTCTGTCCATAAAACTTTCTCTTTGACTGATTTGTTGATCATTTTGTTGAACCAAGGAGGCCTAGTTTCGATCTAGCCCTTTGCCTAAGACTATGAAAACTTATTTGTCCAAGTGCCCAATGACTTATAGACTATGTTTAGGCGTTCCGGCATAGTTTATGAGTTGTTAGTTTGTCTCATGTGTTTTCCCCAAAGTCTGATAGCCTTTTCCCGAAGTTAGAGGGTCATATACCTCTATGTATGGCTTGAATGTTTGATTTCTATGTATTGATTAGCTTACAGTTATTCCTAGCATGATTAATGGCTTGCTATTACATGTTTATGTCTGCTATTAACTAGTTTGCACTTGAAATCCCTTGTCTTTCACCAACTTATTGTTCATTTACTCCATTTTGCCCAGAGATCCCTTCTATTGTGAATCAAATCGGCCCTACAGCAGCTTTACATCATCACTTCATAGCTTCCTTGATCTGTTTGACCCCATAGCCCAATTTATCTACATCTTGTCATCCAGTTTATGTATTTGATCAGTTTCATCCCTCACAAACTTAAAAACTAAAAAAACCAAAAAAACACTTCATAACTAGCCTAATATCAGAACATCGCAAGTAAACACACCCACATTCTTCACAGAGAGCCCCTCCTAGTCCAGAAGGCTAGGTCCTTGGGGTTCAAAGTTTGCCTCTTGATGTATTATCATTTGGCTAGCCATCGCCAAATCACGGACTTAACATAATGACGATCACTGGGACTTTGAGTTTTTAAATAAAATCCAGATTCTGATTTAGAGACTGATTATTAGCTAGTTTATCATCCCACCGCCCAACATAATGGCAATCACGGTGGGACCTTGAGTCAAAACATCCTAGGTATCCCTTAGGAACTCTCAAAATCTCAGTCAAACTTAGAAGAGTAGAATCTGGTTGTCTCACCATCCTAGCAAAATGATGAGTCAGTTATAGGAAACTCTTCCAAACCTCAGGACTACATAAAACTCAGAAAAACCCCAAAGAACTCCCTTAGATTGGTTTTTGACACTGGTGGTGGACCATACAAGTATACCTCAAACAATTGACAATCCACCTGGCGACTCCAC